>OY723394.1:30292578-30446468 GCA_963210295.1 Ophion ellenae | reverse complement strand
AGGACGAAACGACGGCTAATTTCCGGAGGTAGTCATGCGCATAGTTTTGAAGATTTCTTCGCGGTCGGAAGTACGGTATATATTGGAGTTACAGGGGACGACGAGAGGGAGAGAGAGGAAACTCTGAAGGCTACGCAGAGCTGAGTTACTAGTTACTTCGCTTCTTCCCTCTCCTATAGCTTTTTATATACATATATATAAACCTATACTATATATATATATATATATATATATATATATATATATATATATATATATATATATATATATATATATAGGGTGCCCTGTAATGAATGGATTATTCTGCAACTGTCGATAGGTCAGATGTCCCTATCAGATGTACCTGTCCAACTATATGCTGGAATTTCAGTTTAGTAAAAGTCCCAAAGTTTTCGAGATAAAAATCATCTGCTTTTGTTTTTTCCCATGCCATTTCTACAAATAAAAACTTTTATAGACCCGGTTTTTTAAAAAAGACTCTTGGTGATTTGTTGTATCTAGAAAAGTCTTCTTTTCAACCTTTAATGTTGAGGAAACTGTATGAAAAAAGATTTTATGCAGGATTTTCATAGAAACCAATTCGAACATCTGACTTTGATATCCTGCGGTGTAAAAAATGTACTGCGCATATCGTGATAATTGAAAAAGATGCTTCGTTACTGTCGATTCATATCATTTGTAGAAATGGCATGCAAAAAACCAAAAGCAGATGATTTTTTTTCCAAAATAACACGAAGCCCAAAATCTCGCAAACCGTGGAACTTTTACTGAACTGAAATTCCAGAATATAGTAGGACATGATCTGACCTATCGACAGTTGCAGGATTATCCATTCGTAACAGGACACCCTGTATATATATACAGGGTGAGGCACTTAAAAGTGTCACAGAGCAATAGCACTCAAACTATTGATCATGTTAAAAAAATGCTTCAGACAAACGCTTCAGTGTTCAAGAAGGCCGTCATACTGGACCATCGTATTTTTTTTTATCGGTAGGGATAATAAATATCGGTGGAGACATTTTTTTTTCAATCATCTTGTGGAGCATCTCAAGCCACATAAAAAACATTAGGGGGTCAAAGTCGTTCAAGGTCATCCAACGTTACCTATTAAAATTAAATACCAATCTAAATATCTCGGATCACTACCAAATATTTGGTAGTGATCTGATCATTTCGATTTGGACATGAGTTTATTATAAACTGTCAAGGGTTGAAAAAATGAATTTTTTTTGTGATGACCAACAAGATAGCGGCGTTATTAAGGCGCTTCTGAAAAAAGATTTAATAAATGTCATTCGTTCACTGACATACTAAGGGGAAGGATATATTAAAAAAATGATGGAAAAGTGCAAAATTGAAAAATTGGGAGCCCCCTTTACTCCAAAGTTCGAATTTCCCACCATTTCCTCGACATATTTGACCCCAAAAAAATTATTTATTTACACGCTACCCTTCAAACTTGAGGTATATCCTTCCGATAATATTACTGAGAGTAACCTCCCAATATTTCATCCAAATCGCTCGATAACTTTTTGAGCTACAACACGAGCAGTTTTTGAAAAAGTAGTTTCGAGATAATCGCGTTTAAAGTTTCAACATGTGACTCGCTACCTGACTGCGATAACTCCGCAAATATTCAATATTTTGAGTTTTCCTTTGGTCAGTATATTCTTTGGGAATCGTACTTTCAAAGTATGTAAAAAAATCGATTTTTTGAAAATTCTAAAGGGATTTCTCGCCTTAACGTGACCACCCCAAATTCTTCGTTGCTTTAGAGTGACGAAAAAAATGTCAGCAGGTAATTTGATTGATTTCAAATGGCTGATACAGTGGAGGAAAATTCGTTTTTGTCAAGGCCAATTACATCCTGACATTTTTTTCCTCACTCGAAAGGCAACGGAGATATTTGGGGGTGTTCACGTTAAATGATTCACCCTGTATATATATATATATATATATATATATATATATATATATATATATATATAATATATATGTATATATATATGCGTGCCCACACCTGTACCCTTCATTTTCCATCATTCTCCCGTTCGCCACTTTAATTTCGTTCCCTCATTCTCCCGTTCGTCATCCTAACATCTCCTCTCGCAAGTTGCGGCATTATAGGTGTGTTCTTCGTGTATGGCTTGCATATTTTCGTCACATACATACATGCATACATCTATGTATATAAGGTTATATATATATATATATATAACCTCGTCTTTCTCCTGGCGTGCGAGAAACGCCTTTCATCGTCGTGGCAAAAGTGACAGCGCTCGCGGAATAGATGCTGTGATCCTTGACGCCCTCGCGGAGCTCGACGATTACTTAATCCTCGAGCCGAGACATACATTGTACTTCTTGTGTGTGTGTGTGTTTTTGTGTGAGCATGTAAATACACGGGATACCGATCGTGAGATGGGGATATAGACGGTACGGTGAGATTGAGTGAGATATTCATCCCGGAGATCGAAACGACCTTTTCAGAGAGGATACTACAAGAGACTATCGTTTTATATATTTATATATATGTATATATACGATCAAAGCTGATCTTATTCACATTTGATACACGATAGGCAATGCGCATTGATTACAGACTCTATCGAAAAGCCAATTCGATACAGGCGTCTATTTTATTTTCTTGAGGCGTTACACCTAGCTCGTGGTCGGAAAACAGGAATCTTCGTGATTTTTTTCTGGGAAAATTTGTGCAGGTCTTCAATTTTTTTTTTTCATGTATGGTTTTAAGTGTCTTTTACAATTTTTGTATTGGAGAATATTTATAAATGTGGTAGATACAATGGTCTGTGACCACTGCTGCTTGAAAACAAATCATCCGGAAAAAAAAATCATACGTATTTAGTTTTTTCATGAAATTATCTGCTTGGACGAAGAATTTAATAAAAAGTCGTTTTTTGAAAAGTACTCGCAGTCCATAGTGAAAGTATCGATTTTCGGCCAAAAAATTGCTCTATTTTCGATGATAAAGAGAACTATGCATCAAAAAAAAAAATTCCTCCGTTCAAGCACTGCTTTTTGACATGTGAAAGAAGCTTATCAAATTTGACAGTGATCGGTGCAGTGATTTTTTAGATATCGTGGTCATCGATTTTGATATTTATTTTGAGAAAAAAACGCGCTTAAATTTCGCACCTATAAATGCCCATCCCCCCCTCACTTTTGAACCGGTCAACTCGAAATATTTTGAGAATATTTTTCAAATGTTATATTTTTGGAGTCCGTCGAAAATTCGATATTTTTAAAAACCTTTAACTAAGAATATTTGTTAAATGTTATATTTTGAGAAACCGTCGAAAATTCGATATTTTCCAAAACTTCATCTAAGTTTAAGCCCTTAAAAATGCCGGAAGAAGGATGAGATAATGACAGGCACAAAAACAAGATCTCGTAAATATTTGGCCAAAGGTTTGAAACTCGAAATACTTGAAGGTCGGACATAAAAATGCAATGATCCTTTATCAGTGATGATATGCAGTTCCATTTCCATTCGAGTTTCCATTCTATGCATAGAAAAAAATCTTTCGTTGAAATGCTGCTTTTTAACATGTAAAAGAAACTTGTAAAATTTGAAATCGATCGGTACGAGGATTTTTAAGATATCGTGAGGGCACTGATTTTGTAAAAGTCATTTTATGAAAAACGCGTTACCGGTATGTCTGCTCGGAAATTCCTTCGGAAATTCCTTCGAAAATTCGACATTTTCAAATAAACTTCAACTAAGAATATTTTTTAAATGTTACATTTTGAGAATCGGTCGAAAATTCGAAATTTTTCAAAATTTCAATTAGTCGTAAGCTCTTAATAAAATTATCATTGTACCGATATGTGTTAAAGAATGTTCGCTAGAAAAATAAAAGAATAAAAAATGCCGTATTTCCGACACATTTTTATGCGATAGTGCAACGTTTCGTTAATTCTTTATGCAACGATTTTTACTCTATCTTCGATGCACTGTAACGTCACCATCGAGGCTGACGTAAAAAAAGTGGATGTCAGAAGGTACAAAAAAAATTGGAGATTCCGATTCCCGGATGAGAATGAGGGAAAGAGAGAGAGAGAGAGGGAGAGAGAGGGCAGGGAGAAAAAAAATCGTACGACGAGAGAACCTCACGTATCGGGCACGTGGTATATGTGGAAGAAGCGTAATGGATCCTGGTACGTAATTTAAATTTTCGATGGAGTCCGGACTCGATTTTTCTCGTTTCTTCATTTTTATGAATCTCTGGCTTTGGTGCGCCTTGCTCGTTGGTGGAAGAGTCGTCAGAGTTCGGCCACGTGTGAAAGACTATTCGACGACGATGATCCTACACGTGGGCTACGTCGGAACACATCGGTGCTCCATCTATGAACTACGTTGATTATTTTTTTTATTTAAATGTGTCTGCTGATTCAAAATATTTTTGCAAACTCAAAATGCTTGTTTTAAGTATGGAAGAATTCGCGAAAATCGTTCCACTGATTTTCGAACCCAAACAAAAAATTTCGAAAAGAATGCCCCTTGAGCGGAGTATTGAATCGAAACAAAAAAGAAGTGAGCGGATATTGGGTGAAAAAACTTTTTTTGGGATTTTTAAACGTTTTTTCATTAGTCGATATCGAGGTATTTTTATCCCCTGAACACGAATTCACCATTACTTTTTCCAAAAACCCCTTAATTTTTATTCAAAATCGAAAAAAGTGCATGAAAACACGTTTTCCGCGTTTACCTGTCGTAATTTTGAGCTTTCGATGATAACTTTGTTATTTTCGTAAACAACGGGAAATTTCCCCCCGAATAGGGCCTTGAAATGGTGTAAAAGTCGAATATTTTTTCCCGATCCTTTTGGCCGATTCTCCACCTTTGGAATTTTTTTAATAGGCTGCTTTTTCAAAATCACCGCATTTCTGAAATTTCAAACTGCCGTAGCGATGGTGATATTTGATCGGCATAAACTTGACGAAGGGATTTTAAAAACGATTTTGATGGACATAAAGAATGCCGCTTGATTAATCCCGTCATCTGGATAAGTTTTCCCGGAAAATGCACGTGAAAAATGACCGAAGAAGATGCAAAGGGGTATGGAAAAATTGGTGAAAATCGATGCGTCCTCTTTGAAATTCTGCCAAAAATCGAAAAATGAATAGAGCTCAATGAATCGCACGAGATTTTATAGGGAAAATGATAACGAAGAGAATGAGCACAGAGTAGAGATCAGATTCGAAGCAGAAAATAAATCATAGACGGTTCAGTGAAGCCACTAATTTTCGCCCGAGGTGGGGAAAAAAATTGGATTACCAATAATTTTTCTTGCGAGCTCCCCCCCCCCCCCCCGTCGAGCTGAAATTTTGCACAAACCTTCCTTTTAATATTTTAAGACAACCCCGAAAGGGATTTTTAGCAATGCGCAATGGTTTTTGGGTTTGGGTTTGTTTGGGTTTGTTTGGACAAAACGGAGAGCGCGATAACGTATGTAAGTATGAAAGGAGACGTAGCAGATATACAGTGACCGACGAACAAAGGAGACCACCTCACCTTTCTAGTTTAGATATGAAGAGATCTATTTTTAATGTCTGAATCAAATTTCTCCGTATTTTCCTTTGTGTCCAGTGTCCCGTAATATTTTTCGTAAACTGTTCCTTCAAGCATAGGACAAAGAAAAGAGACCGCTAGCGTAGTGTTGATGTTTCGCATAGCCTATCCCTTTTGTATGTGAACTTTTGCCATCTTACGGTTGGCTTCTCGTACGGCCTTGTAGTGTTTTGTTTACTTTGTGTACTGGCTGGGTGTATAGTCGTAAAAATTCACGAGCCCCGATGGCTGCAAACAAGTTTGTTCTCAAATCCGGAGATTAATTATACGCGATATTAAAAAAGCTTTTTCACAGCGGAAAGTAGCTGGTAAGTTCAGCGTGAGCATGGCTCAAGTGCAGGAGCTATGGCAAAAATTTCGCTTGACTGGTTCTGTTCTGGACAGAGACGGAAGAGTGAGGAAACGGGTGACAACGCAATGTGACGATTCTCGCATCGTACGGGAATGCAAGAAAAATCCAACTTCAACGGTACGATCCATACGTTGACATGCTGAATGAAAATTTGGAAACGTCCTTGCTCCGAGTTCAATTAGAAGAGGATTTTACTTTCCAACAAGACAACGATCCCAAGCATACAGCGAAATAACACACGAATTTGTAGAAACCAACAAGGTAAATATTCTTCAATGGCCTCCACAATCACCGGATCTGAATCTTATAGAGAATTCATGGTCAATTTTGGACGAACATATCGTCAAAACAAATGTTCCCAACAAAGAGAATTACTTTGTGGCGCTGAAGAAAACCTGGGAGGGAATAGACGATCACCACCTTCAAAATCTTGTCAAGAGTATGCCCCGACGACTACAACCCAGGTAGGGAATCAAAAGGCTGACGATGGAAACAAACTTGTGTGAGCGTTGTTTCACCGAGCCTGAGTGAGACAGACCTGGGCCAGCTTTCATTGCATCGTTTGGAGCAGCCTGGAACCAAGACTGGCTGCTTAGCCTAAACTCAGGGTTATTTCAAGCTTTATTCAGCCAGTGAATTTTAAGGCTAAAATCAAGGCTGCATGCAGGCTTGTTTCAGGTTGTGATAAAATAAAATAAATTTTAAATAATATTTTTTCTGTACTTTTATGAAAAAAAAAATTAGCAATAAATTTATCGGGTGCGAAGGCACGAAAAACGAAAGCGAAGGAGGCAGCTCAGAACATTTAAACATATTCTCTTATCGATATTTATGAGGTACACAAAAAAGTTTTTTTCTTGTCACATACACATTTCGTATATACTCACTCTCTGGGGTTTGCGTACACTCTGTGTATTACGTGTCCCATAAACAATAAATAAAATAAAGTATTGCGTTTGAAATATTTTATATATATTTTATAACAAATAATATAATGAATAATAAATATATATAATAAATAAAATGAATTCTTTACAAATTTATTAAATTTATCCCAATGTAGAATATAGAAAACTAAAAAACTGGCCCCACATAGCCTCGAGAAGAGTTTGGGATAAGCCTGGTCATAAATGCTCGTGAAGGCTTCATTAAGGCTCTTTTTGAACCTTGTTGTTTCGTTGTTTCAGGCTTAGTACAGGCTTTTCTACCAGCCTTTGGTCAAGCCTGTGAGCAACAGCCTGAAACCGCGTTATCATTCAGGGGTTCAGCTAGGCCTGAAATCAGGCTGGTGCTCAGCCTGAATAAAAAAATGTGAGCCTTGTTTCAGAGCTTGGCGAGCCCTTTTCTCATCGTCAATTCCTACCTGGGAAGCAGTGATAAAGGCTAAAAGGGGCTATACTAAATATAAATCGTAATTTGGCAATGTTATGCTTTAATAATTTTGTATTAAATAAAAGACGGTCTCTTTTTTTTGTCATACGTATCTTCTAGTATTTTCGTATAATAAATGTAAAACTTCACTTAATAAACGTGTGTTTTTTCCCTAAATTTCACGAAAATCACAATGAAGGTAGTAACGACTCATGCCCGTCAAAATGTCTCAAAATGATTGATTTTTTAGTGATCTTCAAGGTGAAAATTAGATGAAATGGCGGGCGGTCTCTTTATTTGCCCGGTCACTGTAGATATAGTTAGTGCGGGTTTAAAAAAAAAACTTAAAAATTCAATATCTTGAAAACTATTGCGAGTCGCCAAAAATCCCTGTAGAGGTTGTTTTAAGGTATTCCTTTCGCGGAGGGCCGTATGTTGTAGGGGCATTAGCAGGGCCTTCCGAATCGTCGGTAAATTACAATTGCGCGTAATAAAAAATAAGTTACAATGGATTATCATACACAACGATAAACTATAATTAAAAATTTCGTGCAAATTTAGTAGATTGAGACGTTTGAGAAGTTTATTGTCGTTACGGAGTCTTCAGACTTTTTCATACCTGCGAGCAGTTTATACCAGGCATCTAGAGTTATTTAGTGTATAAATTATTAGATAGAAATGTGGCCAGCGTGACATCCACAAAGCGCCGTATAAATAAGACGATCTTTAGGGCCGTGATTTTTCGTTAAAGGTTCGGTAACTTGGCTTGAAATTTTACCAGTATACTGGGATGCATTTTTACCTCATTATAGACGAAAATCAGTTAAGTGTAAAATATTTGGGTTCGTGAAAGGAATACCTTAAAATATTAAAAGGACGGTTTGTGCAAAATTTCCGCTCTATCGGGGCGGGGGGGGGGGGGGGGGGGTGTTCGGAACTTAATCCATTTCTTTTCAGGTGCATTTCGATGAATTCCTTACCCCCTGAAAGCGAATTTGCCATTAGATTCGCCCTCAACCCTTCATTTCTACACAAAAAAAACCCATCGAAATCTCATGGGTACATGTTTTTCGCATTTAGCCGCCTTAATATTTGACTTGCGACCAAAACCCCACGATATTTATAATCGGCGTGAAATGTCCCATCGGATAGACCCTGCAAATGGTAGAAAAGTTAAAAAAAAATAAGTTCCGACCGTTTGACCCGTGCACCCGATCTCTGCGAATCGACAATTGGTCCATTCCAAGTTGGCACCCTACAAGTAAAACAAACACGCGACCCACCTAGTCCTAATACCAATACTAGCTTTTATTTGCGATTAAATGGGTCGCGAATAATTTTAAAAAAAGTCTCCACCGCTAGATTTAGCCAAGACTACGCAATCTCTCTCCAGTGCCGTCATCGTCGCGGCATTTAAATCAGTTCACCGTATATTCCAAGCAACTGAAATTCCATTAAAACGCGAGACAATGAGCTGGCAGTTGTGATCGGTGCGTCGATGTTTCGAGCCCGCACATGTAAACCACGAGCATCATGTCCGTCGTCTCCGTTCCTATTTCTCCGTCTATGTTTCCCTTGTTTTCCTCGACGATGTGTATATCAAGTCCCGAAACAGCCCCCAACACTCACCCCGTGTCCTCCTCTTACATTTTAACGTATCGTTTGCTCGGTGCGCGTCACTTGCTTCCCCGTCGACACATATACTTGCTCGATTCTTCCGTACACAGGCATGACCGTACAATGGAGCAGAGCGCAAACTACACGAGGACGCTGGGACGTGGGTAGTTTCCTTCTTCCATATTTCTCGGGATAGCAGCGAATTCACAGCGGCTCGTCCGCTCGTGTTCTCGATTTGGCTGCCTCAATGTACGCGGTTGAGGGGTCGACCTGAATCGTTCGACTTTTCAATCGACATACCTCCCCATTGCGAACTCAACCCGGTCTCATCCCTCGCATCGTTCTCTCGGACCGTAATACCCCCCTATACGTGCAGTCGGGACGGCATTGTCCCCTGGCGATACGGAATGATGGTCCAGTTTCAGCTGTTACCAGCGTTGAAATTACTCGATGAAACCGCTTTCTCTCTCTCTCTCTCTCTCTCTCTCTCTCTCTCTCTCTCTCTCTCTCGCGATCTCTTTTGTTTGTCACTTTGCCGATGAGTCTGTATACGTACGGCGATGGGCTCACAAAACGACGTCACAGAAACCACGGAACACGGGGACAAAGCCCGAATGACTTGCGTCCAAGTCGCTTCGGTGTTCCGCCATGGGTATTTATACGCGCTATAGGGTGAATCACAATGACATGACATTTTAATTTATTAATAAACCGTATTATTTATTTGAAAAGTACAACTAAGTATAAGTGTGGAAAACAATATCCGATAAATGGCCACCTCGTCCCTGTTTGCAAAGTTTACTCCGACGAAATTTTCAATAACATTTTGGCATAATTGCGGACTAATTTCATTAAGGCCTTAGGCCACTCTGGAAGCCGAAAAAATTGGGATTTTTTTTTAAACTACAAAATAAATCGAGATTACAAAAAAAGGGTGTTTATCGTACATATCAGTGACTGTATACAATAATTTTTTTGAAGCGATCAATTTCAAAATGGCGACTGTGCAGCGTTTATCTCAAAACTGTATTTTTTTAAGTTGGCCGGAAACATAACTCAGACAATTTTCAACCGATTCACTTGAAATGTTGAATATATCTTGAAAAATACATTGTCTATGGAAGTACGTAGGATTTTCTTTTTATATTGCATAGTTTATTTGTTATTAACAATTATCTGACGATTTTTTAGGCAAATTTTTCACTTTCCACTTTAGAAGTGCGCCATTTGGCAAAAAATTGATATATCGAAAAAATACTACGTACTTCTATAGCAGTTATTATTTATAATCGAAAAAAAATCATTGGCTCATTGTAATTAAAAAATTAGTGGAGCTGTTTGTCCGGCTGTGGACCCTGGAAAAACGGAGACGTCATCGCAAAAACGCTGCACGGTCGCCATTTTGAAATTAATCGCTTCAACAAAATTATTGTATACAGTCACTGATATGTATGATAAACACCCTTTTTTGTAATCTCGATTTATTTTGTAGTTTTTCTGAAAAGAAAAAATCCCTGAAAGACCTATTTTTTCGGCCTCTAGGGTGGCCTAACCCCTTAATGGTGCGTTGAATTGCTTCCTTGAGCTCCGGCATTGTCTGTGGATCGTTGGCATACACTTTTTCTTTCGGAAAACCCCAAAGAAAGAAGTCCAATGGCGTCAAATCGCACGATCTTGGTGGCCAATTCACATCGCCGCGGCGCGAGATGACACGACCATGAAACTTCGTCTGCAATAACTATGCAGTAACGATGCAGCAAATAACAATTTCTATGCGTTGCTCCTAACCAAACCTCAATACTTCCTGATGCCAGTTGTCAAGAATTAGTATATATAGTACGCGACAAAAAATAGCGCGCAATTCAAAATGCCAGGTCATTTTGAGACTCCCTTTATATACTGGCTGATTCACAACTACCCGGCTTCCCTTGGAGAGCATACATGGTGTATTATTGCGAGCGAAATGCCCTTTTTTTAAATATCGTGCGTTAGAAATTGACAGAGATATGTTATTGTTAAATATTTTGCCATTTTTAAAGATTAAGGGGAGATGAACATCTAGGGCCCGGAAAAAGGTCATTTTTGTGAATTTTTTCAAGGAAAACTATTTGAAATTTCAGATTGGGGTTTTATTTATCCAAAAGTATATACATTCAAAAATATGTTTAATTTTCTTTATTTAAAAATATCAAAAATATAGAGGGATATTGTATGATCCTTGGAGCGTCGTAAAAACATCTGCGTATACGGTACCCACTGGCGTTTCTTCAAAATCCATCTGAAAAAAAAAACCAAAAAGATTATTAAATTAGATACTATAATCAAGTACGTGTTATAGCTGATTTTGAAAATATCGATTTATGACAAAATGGCGGACGTTTGAACATGAATAGTGATTTTTGGGCCAAAAATCCTATGACTTGTACTAGATAATGGTGTATAGAATAACCACGAAAAACCTCAAGGCAATCGGTTCATTGGTTTTCGAGAAATTTTGGGTACCGAATTGAAAAACGTGGTTTTGAGAAAAACGCGTTTGAAGATTTGGGAATGAGTAAAACATGAAATTTGTCAACTTACATGGAATCATCTACGGTCGACGGAATGTTCATAGCTTCTAAATCCTCAACCTCGACCATCTAGGTGTATATCTCCCCTTAATGAATGAAAAAATACCATGTAACAGCCAAAAATAGTAATAAAACATACCCCAAGTCTAAAAAATGTTGAAGAAATCTTTCCTTTTAACCCTTCGACTGCACACTGGGTCGTTTTGACCCCATTTTTTCGAACTGCCTGTCTCCCAACACGGGGTAATTTATTCGGCCGCAAGTGGGGCGCTCGAATGTTCCCCCGCTCCTACTTTACAGGTGGATACTCGGCCCCCAAAAAACTTTTTTTTTTGGTGAAATTCCGTGTTTTATTACTACATGTAAGTAAGTTACAATAGAAAGTGCTCATAGATATTTTTCATTTTGCGCGACTATAATAAATTATGTATTTGAAACGCCAATCATAAAACTAAAAGCAAGTGTCCGTTATGCAGAAGGGCTATGTGCAACGAGCACTGAGAATGTACTTATGCGTCGATTGCGGTAAATGTCAATAATAATAAGTCACCGAAGAAGAAAAAAGCGGAGAAATATACGTATTTAACAATTAATCTCCCGAAGGAGTAGATTTTTTCCATTTTTCACTATCCCGAAAATGCTCAAATTCAAACCTACGAATAGACATACTTTTTGGAAAGACGGCCGACACTGGTTTTTTGTGTCTACGAACCTTCCTCTTGAAAACCTGATAGGATTCAAAAAAAAAAATTTGAGAAAAAAAATTACGATGTTTTTCATGCAAGTACGTATTATCCAGCGCATCTTCCACTTTAAACGAATGGTTGGGCACTTAATATTTATTTTTCTTAAGAAATAAAATTAGGGCCTTGAAATAAGGATCATTGACTACAAAAAACGTCTCTACAAAAAAAAGTATAATACATTTACCGAAGCACAACGATCCGAAAAACGTCTGCGGTCCAATCGACCCCACATGCAGTCAGAGGTTCGTGGCGGAAATGTGCAGTCGAAGGGTTAAAAAGATCATGGATATCAGCAAATTTTTTCCTCGCCTAAAGGTATCTCCTCCTTCAATTTTAGCCTGCTATGTTTGACCCTCCGTGGTCCCACTTCGGTAGAATAATATAGTGGTCACACTGGGTAAAATTCACCCGGCCAAGTTCCAAATGGTTGCTGTCTGAAAACTATCAGTCCGATCGGGGTTGAAAACATATCAGAAAATACTTTGAACATCCTAGAACATGTGTGAAAAGTCGGTACGTCAAAAATCAAATGACAACATATTTAAAAAAAAATCTTGAGTAGGTCAATTTGTCAAAAAAATCCGCCTTTTACTAAAAAAATCATAATTTTTTGAATTTTCAATATTTTCAAGTAAAATTGGGTCAGGATACTCGTCGGAGATGGTACTTCTAGGGAAAAAATAGTGGCATAGTGGTGCTTCAAACCCTCGCCTCCTGGAGGGCCGACCTTTAATTGAAACTAGGATCCGTAGATATTCAGACCCAAAGTTAGGTCTCGGTAAAATTTACCCACGGTGACCAAGGAGGGTCACCGTGGGTAAGGCTAAGGGGCTATACCAGTTTGACACTTTCAAAGAATCGTTTTTTTTGCCCTTTTCGACAGTTTATACTTTCAATAATAGCATTATCATTTATATCATTTATATCAATATCATTTTATCTTGCAAAAATCGATAGTTTAATCTTTAAACGCGTTTTTCTCGAAATGAGATTTTTCAAATTTCCTGACATTGTAACTCAAAGAGCAATTATCCGATTGACTTGAAATCTGAACTGAGTACTCTTGAATATATTTACTCTACAATGACGTAGGATATTTTTGATTGGTTAAAAATTGACGATTTGGCATTGAAAAGAAACGACCATTTTACAGGCAAGAAAACAGACTTTTTTCATAACCACGCCATTTTGTTAGATTTCGATATTTTTCGAAAATCCTACGTCATTATACAGGAAATACCTTCCAGTTTAACGACATTTTTTCCTTTTTCGGTTTCAGCTACTCAATCGGCCGGAATCATGTCACCAGTGGAGGAACTTTTTTTTCGGCGCACATATCGCTTGGATCTCAATATTTTTCGATGAAAAGATTATGTAACATAGGTCAAATATACCCAAATATATTCTAGATATTCCGAAACATTTAATTGAGTACTCTTCTTCCAAAAAACTCCCGAAAATCACCCAAATTTTCAGCGTCCACACTGGTACAGCCCCTCAACCATACCCGTTCGTCGTACACACTAGGTTTTTCTTCCAGCCTACCAAGAGCCGCAAATTTCCGCACACGGCCTACCAAAATCCTAGGCGTGATCAACGTGAGTCTCGAGAAACCCGAAGTATTTCATTTTCGCCATGCCGGCCCAAACAAGCGCAAGCTCAGCGTGGGAAAAGCGGCGTTGATGAGGCGCACGGATATCGTCGGTAGACAGACGCGTGGTGCAAGCAAAGACGTAGTGGAGTGCGAGGAGCGAGTGAAGGAGCGGCAGGCCGGGCGTTTAGGTGTTTACGAGCTTCGGAAGAGATCGTAGAAAAACGCTTTTCCAACGGTGTAAATAGGATAAAGCTGCGTTCCACGGGAGTGGCGTAGCGAGAAGGAGAAAGAAAAAAAGGGCCGTGGCGAGAGAAGAACTGGAGGAAGAACCGAGGGCTGATGGGGCTTGTCCATGCGACCGGAAGTGCACCGGTCGTTCGTACGAAAGAGAGACGCGGGTGTGCTTTTAAATATAGGCCGATGGCGAGAGGTTGGCGTTAGTGCTTCGACACACACGTTTTATCAAAGGGTATCGAGAAGAGAGAGCAGATGAGGAGATGAGAGCAAAAAAAGAGAGAGAGAGAGAGAGAGAGAGAGAGAGAGAGAGAGAGAGGGAGGGAGGGAGGGAGAGTTCACTTCTGTGGCCGCTACTGCATGAAATTTTGCGTGTATTATAAATGCACACGGTAGCCTTGCATCGGAGACGGTGCGAGGAGTGCAAGCCAAACGGGGGGTCCCCGGGGTTGGGGTTAGGCCTGCACGAGCGGTCGAGGGCAACGTTGTATTCGTTCCTTGGACGCTCCGCGGCTCTAACCTACCGTAACGCTATAAAAATAACGGTTGGTCGGATATGCTACCTATCTTCACCACTCTCTGTATTTCCCTCTCTCTCTCTCTCTCTCTCTCTCTCTCTCTCTCTCTCTCTCTCTCTCTCTCTCTCTCCCTCTCTCTCTCTCTCTCTCTCTCTCTCTCTCTCTCTCTCTCTCTCTCTCTCTCTCTCTCTCGCTTTCTCTCTCTTTGTCAAACCACACGACACGCACACACTGACAGCCCCCTTTTTTCCGCCATATATCTTTACAACGTTTTTTTTTCCTTTTTTTTCGAGCTCTTTTTCCACCCATATCACTGCGCACTTTTTTCCCCTCTTCAGCGACTCCAGTTTTTATATTTTTCATTTTATTTTTTGCATGCTTTTTCCCCCAACGGGGTACGAGTCGGTCGGCCTCTTCAACCACGAGTCCATACGCTCATATGGCACGGCGAAAGCTCGCTCTCCTCTCTCCCTGGATAATACACGCATCGTTCAAAACTATACGGACTTTAGGCGACTTTTTCCCTCGTGTTTGTTTCTTCTTTCATATTTATCCCTCGGTGGAAAAAAAAACGAGTTGAATAGGCGAATTCACGATAAATCGAAATAACATGTCGGGGGTTGAAATATCAAGAGCATTCGCTTCGTTTCATATTCGGTTGGTAGTAACGATGATGATAAATCAGCGGGGAAGTATTCTTTGATTTCATGTGTTTATGTATGTTGGTATGGGTTGGAAAATGTCGTTATTGAATCAATTTTATTTGGTCTTCCATTTTTGGTTACGGGTGGATGTGTTTACGTGGTTTCTAAGTGGGGGGGAGCCTCGGAGGAGATCACTGTAACAGCGCATTTTCGACCGTTTCCTTTGGATTTTTTTAAAGAAAGGTATTAAATACATGGTCCAAAGAACTTTTAGGCTTTATTAGGCATATATCGAAGTATGTAAAAAAAATGTTTTTGTCGAAAAAATACAAAATGGCGGCGCCCGAGTCGCTATAGCACTGCTGGCTTTCAGCACAGCCTCTCTTCGTCACGCAGAAGAACTGTCGTTAATTTACCCCTGGAACTGAGAGTGAAATATTTTCGTTAATTATGTTAGTTTTCAACGGTGAAGTACGGGGAGAAATTGAAAAATACTGAAAACAAAAATTTAGACGAGTTTGAAAAAGTTCGTTTTCTCGACCATAATCTTCATATAAAACGTGATATGTTTTTTATAATTTTCAATTCATAGAGAAAAGCGCTCGTACTTGACTGTTAAAGCGATCTAAGAAGCTGCAGTTAAAATTTCAAGTCGATTGGACGAAAATTGTTCGAGTTCTGCTGCGTGCCCATTTCAAAAACATGCTTTTGAGAAAAACGTTTTTGAAATCAACGGTTTTATAGACGCTACAGCTTATGGATTTTTTTCCGTAATCTAATGCCACTTTTTGGTAGAAAATAAAACTATTTTTGTTTGGCAACTTTTTCCCTAAATAAGCACACAAGAGTCGAGAACTGCGTATACCGGCTCGGCATCGCCGAAGGGGCTTTTCAGCACTCGGAGACTCGCCTCAAAAATAGCTCGAAAACCACTTCAGAGCTGTTTTTTTCGGCTATAAAAGAATGTGCATCATATTTTTGAACGTTCAAAATATTTTTTAAAAGTGCTTCCAAAAAAACGATTTTATAGAAAATTTTACAGTGGTATCCTCCTTTGAGAGGCGCCTCGATAGAGAAAAAGACAAGTAGAGAGGCACCCTTCAGAGTTGGTTGCCCGAACTCTCCTTTTTCGAAAAGCATCGCAAAGTTATGGAAAATTTGAGTGGCGAATGGGATATTACATTTTTTTGCTTCCTTCCAGAGAAAACGAGTTAAAAATGCAATAAAAAATGGAAGGCCCGATAAATAAAGATTCTCATTCCATACCTGAAGTGTTCCATCTATGTGGCTCACAATGTGACTTTTGTGCAATTTTTTTTAAATGCTAAAAAAACAATCAAAATGAGATTTCAATAGTTTATTCCACGTATGTTGAAGTATGCGAAAAAAATTTTTTTACGAAAAGTTATACAAAATAGCGGCTCGGTCGTAGCTGCACTGAGAGCGTTTTTCAGACACTCTGCTAGAAGATGCAGAATCTTTATATATCAGCACCTAGAACAAAAAAATCGGCACTCACATTAATTTTCTTAGAGAAGTACACACGATTATTAAAAAATATGTTCTTTTTTTCGCAAAGTGGCTTCATTTTTAATAACATTGTTCATTTGCCGCCCAAATGTCGACCTTAATTTGTTTATAGAACCGAGAACTGTCGATGAATCGTAAAAACCGTGTGTACTTCCCGGGAGAATTTATCTAAGAAGCTACAGTTAAAATTTCAAGTCAATCGTATGAAAACTGCCTCAATGATGCGTTCTCCCGATTTAAAAAACGTTATTTCGGAAAATGAGGTCTAAAGATAAAGAAAATCGCGTTGAATTCTAAAATTAAATAACAAGCCAATAAAAAAGCTAACCATGTCTAATATCATATATGAGGGATTCTCCGTCAATGCAGCCACTTTTTTTCTACCATCTCAGATCTGCCCCATAATTGGTTATATCAAAGTACTACTAAAAGGCATTCTATGTGAATTTTTTCAGATTTTTTACTTCAACATTTTAGAAAATGCCGTTTTTTTCCAAATGAATATATCTCGGAAACTAGAAGTAACTAAAAAAAATGTCTGTACATAAAAGTTGTAGTTTTGTGTTAGCTTTCGAGCGGACGACTTGAAATAATTTTTACGTTCCTCTAACGCTGATTTTTTCCCAAAAAAGGGGAAAATAATTTTTTTTCTTTGAAAACGGCCTTTTTTGGCTAAAAAGATTACAGAGTCTTTCGGTATATCTGACGATATCGCAAAAAAATCGCCAGAGTGGCACGGATCGAGGTTCTAGGGTAAAAAAAATGAAACCACACAAATTAATTTTTTTATACCGGAACCTCGCTCTGTGCCTCTCTGGCGAATTTTGTGCGATATCGTCAGACATACTAGAAGACTCTATAATTTTTTCAGCCAAAAAAAAAACCGCTGTTTTGAATAAAAAAAATAATATCCCCCTTTTTTGGAAAAAAATTAGCGTTACCGGAACGTAAAAAATATTTCAAATATTCCGCTCGAAAGCTAACACAAAACTACAACTTTTATGTACAGACATTTTTTTTCAGTTACTTCTAGTTTCCGAGATATGTTCATTTGAAAAAAAAACGGCATTTTCTAAAATGTTGAATTAAAAAATCTGAAAAAATTCCCATGGAATGCCTTTTAGTAGTACCCGTGCGGAAAATTGACAGGGCATCCCTCATAAAAATAAGGGCCTTTGAGGGCTTATTTGAGGCTTCCCTTATCAGACAAGCCTCAAATAAGCCCTTGAAGGCCCTTATATGGCAATCCCGACATAGGTTGCCATAATAGGGCCAGGTTTGGGTATTATTGGAACCGGACCAGTATACATAGCTTGGACTGAATCGTTTGTGGTATTTTAATTACTACACTCAATTATTCGATAATAGGTAAAAATAGGATAAAAACGTGAGGGCATTAAAAATTATTCTATATTACATTTACAATTCCTTCAAAAAATTACATATTATTCTTATTGCCTTATCCACTCATGGAGTGATGCCAGCACGTATGTTTGAACAATCCCATTCGGTTTTTTAAAAACATTTTTATAATGACTATTTTTCGCCGAATACATTCCATATGAAAAATTATTTCTTCCGAAGATTTTGATGATATTTTCCACTAATGAACGTTACCCGATTGTGTAGGATAAGTCAATAGATTGGTTTTCGTTTTCCAGATATTACCTTCCAACAAAAAAAATTCTAGGCATTGATTGGATTCGAATATTTTTCTAATTTCTACTATAGAGGCAGCGTGCGTAGCTATGAGTAGGTAAGTATTAGGTTCAATACCCATCTAGGTGAAATATTTTCTTCGAAAAAAATCATTCCGAAAGGCTAGGGCATGACGAATTACGATACAAAATCGTTGTGATAAACTCTCAATTAAGTGCTTAATTTCATTTTGGATTTATGAAATATTTCATGCACAAAGTACACTTAGATTTACGGTGTACATTGTAAGCAAATAAAGATTCATTTGAATCGAATCTTTATTTATTCGATTTAAATATATTTCACATTTAAAAAGAATAGCTGAAACGAATAAAAAAAATATCTTTGAAACAAATAAGATCGTAGTAGGCCGTGAAACAAGCAAAAAACGTATCTCATTCAAATAGATCCTATTTGACTAAAAAAAAATGGCAGTGTATCGTGACCTTATATAAACGGACACATATACGCAGAAACACGTGCATTTACACACACGTGAGCCATTGACAGGGATAACTTATGGGCACACCATGGTTTACATGAGGCGTCGATCAGGCATCCTTGAAGGCCCTCATTATTTTGCCTTTAATGGCCCTCAGTAGCAAAGTGTGACCGGTCACCAAGGGCCCATGTGAGCCTACCCGATTAGGGCCCCATTAAAGTTAGGGAAATTCTATATGGGCCCAACCAAAGCCCTAGTTCAATTTCCGCACGGGTACTTTGATATATCCAATTATGCGTCAGATCTGAGATGGTCGAAAAAAAGTGGCTGAATTGACGGAGAATCCCTCATATACTATAACATAAAAATACCCTTACACACATTACCATCCAAAATTCCCTAAAACCAGCCGATCGGTGCCATCCAACAATCAGCCCAGTGCAGTTTCACCCAGAAGATCGTCGAAGACTCGAACCGACCGCAGTTCCCCGTCAACGAGCCTAAAATCTCGATGCGAGCTTGCTCGATCGATATGTTGGTCGCATGATGTACGCAAGGGCTGATCACAACGAGAATGGATTATGGAGTGAAGTAAAGAAGCGAGGGAGAGGGAGTGCAGAAACGCACGTTACCCATTCCATGTACTCGTCTCACGAAACACGTTCGACATCTGTCTCTGTACTTCTGTTACGTATTGTATATCCACCGTGTGTATATGAGCAGCCCTACAAACGATTCTTGGCGGAACTGGGAAGACACGCGTTACTCGGACACAGTCAGACTTGGGTATAAACATATATATGGCGGTGTTCGTGTTTTCATCTTCCTCTCTCTCTCTCTCTCTCTCTTTCTCTCTCTCTCTTCCTCTTGGAAAGTTGTGACAGGAAACGTACTGGAAAAACGACGAGGGCGACCAACTGAGGCAAAAAGAAAGACTAGAGACAGCAGCAGGAAGAGAGAGAGAGAGAGAGAGAGAGAGAGAGACCACCTTCACTGTACTCCATGCTCGATCTCCAAACCAAACGACAGACGAGTAGACAAACTTTTTTGCCTGCTCTAGAGTCTTCATGCACATGCACGTACGTTTGTGTCTGAAAGCTCGGTAGGTATAGAAAAATACATCCTACGTGTAAATGTTGAAGCTCAAGTCTCCTGTTTCGCAGAATTTGCTCAGCACTTTGCGAATTCCCGTACATACCGAGGCCAATGTAATCCGCATTATTTCGATCGAACTTCCAACTGTACAGTGCGAGAGCTTTTACCCCAACGTTTGTCAAGTTGTCGTGAAAGCTTTACCAAGCCGAACAAAAGTTGGCCGTTTCGTGCGTGCGCGCAGTCAAACGTGCAATCCAGGACAAGCCGCGATTACGCGCTGGTTATCGGGGTAGCGAGTACGAGCTTTCCGCACCACATATATTCCACATACGCGAGATGCGCAGCGTGCGTTGCAGTCCGGATCGGGAAGATCATCGAGCAGGGGTGGAAAAAAAGGCACAACGAGTGACGCGGTAATCGAAAGATTCGCGAGAATAGAGAAGCCGGAAATAGGCGAAAGAATTCATAGCGCAAAAGGGGGGAACTCTTTTTACGACAGAATCTTCCGGGTTTCTTTCCGTCGTCCCGTCGATATGATGGGAATGGGTGCAGTTCTGTCTATGTGGGTGCGTGCTTTTTTCTTCCTCGCCCTGGCGATCCACCAACACCTCCAATCTTCCTCATCAACCCCCTCTTTTTTCCCTCTGGGCAGGGTGCCTTCTCGTGCTTGCTCGGTATACCCTTTTCCCTCCCTCTCTCTTTCTCTCTCTCTCTCTCTGCATTTCAACCCTCGTGCTCCGCAAAATGCGCACCGTGAAAACACGTACCTCTCTCTCTGCATTTCAACCCTCTCTCTTTCAGGCCGAGACTCTCGGGGGCACGTATACGCCCCCACGTGGCCCCGGACGTTAGGGGTGGGTTTTACGCCGATCTCCCTCGCTCTCGTTGGGAAAGCACGCCAGCTATGTATACGAGGTATATACATAGTATCGCACGCGGCTCGACGGATATTCGTTGTATATATGTATGAAACGATGCGTTGGGGTAGGCCTAGGCATGATCTGGGCTGAGCGTGGGCGTGTGTTGCTCCACCCCGCAACGCTCATCCTCTTCGATGAAAAAAAATAAACAGCCAAGAGCTCACCAACCCCCTAGATTTTTTCAGCCCAACCTCTCCCATCCTCGTTTTTCAAACCCCTTTTCGCGTTGTGTATGAAAATCTAGGATACCTAGTCGCATACGTACGACCGAGTGGGAGGACTCACGTATATACGGTACGTTTCTTCACCCAAGGCGATGTCATTGCACTCCGCAATCGTCGAGATCCCTTTCTGGCAACTTCTCGATTGTGTCGACGATCAACCGAACGGCCCAGTGAACTCGGTTGAGAATTCAGGAGAGAAGGAAGCTCAGATTGTGCAAACCATTTTGTAGATCATCTACACTGAAAAAAAAACATCATTGATCCATTATCATTGGTTGATTCAATTGTAAAATCGTTGGTGTAAATAATCGGATTCATTAGTTCAGACAAAACGCTATTGACTTTAGTAACATGATAAAATTAAACGTTTTGTTTCATTCGAAAGATATATTGATAGCCGAGAACAATATATTATTGAAACTATGTAAAAAATCATCGCGAACAAATTATGTAGTTTTGAATGCATTTTATGCAACGAACAAAAAAAGCTTTCCAATTCATAACATGAATATTGTTGATTCGAGTACACAAGAAAAATTGAATTTCGCTCGTTTGATTCAGATAAAATTTCTATTGAGTAAATATGTTATTTTATTTTTTTCACCATATCCGATATTGATTTCCAAGTACATTATTCGTTAAGATATTAATATTTTATTTTGATTGAAAAATATTGAGCGAATGTCTGAATTGGTTAAAAAAATTATGCGAAAATAGAATTTGTTTCTTGCCCATTTGGTTGAAAAAATTCAACCAAATCATGGCCGAGCGCCACCGAAATTATAGGTGTGAGAAAACCCGTAGTTCTCGGAGTAACCGCTAGAAGCCGCACGCGCGCTCGTTTCTTGTAAGCGTAGTGCGAATCGAAAATCTACCTAAGGGGTTACCCCCACTTGCGATTTTGAAAAAATCGATTTATTTTATTGCATTTTTTTGAAGTATAAGTATCTGAGAATATGTCCTGAAAATGTCAAGTCGATCCGAACAAGATTGACTGAGATATGAGCGTTGAAAGAGAAGAATCCGCGTTGAAAGAGCGTTGAAAGAGAAACTTTAAACGCGTTTTTCTCAAAATGGCATTTCTGAAGTCGGTGACCAAGATTACTCGAACACTAATGAACCGATCTTCTTGAAATTTCGCAGGCTTATTTAATACATAAAAATGTAGTCTTTAATCGTTCGATTTTTTTTTTCGAAAAAAATTGCCGTTTTATAGCCAAAAAACGGCCGTTTTTTTCGTTAAAATCGAACCATTAACTTTGACTGACCGCCATTTTGTGAAAAATGAATATTTTTTAAAATCCTTCGATTAAAGACGAGTTTATACTTATATTTGACTAAATCCATCAGCATTTTTTTCTTCAGATGATCCACTTCGCCGCAATGTTGGTCACCGCAAACCGTGTATATAAAAACATTATTTCATTGACGGCCATTCGCCACTAAACAATGTAATATTTTTCAATAAAAAAATTACTGAAAGTTCTTCAAGATGTGTTCTTTAAGATGGTATATTGATCGATAAAAAAAGTTTTGTAGTTTTCTTTCAAAAAATTCACGAAAAAGGCCTTTTTTTTGCGCTACAAGTGGGGGTAACGCCTTGAACGCCGGAGAAATTCTAAAGCGTATTGCTTTTGGCCTGTGGCTAAGATCGAAGTGTAGTATCTGTTCTTATCAGTTAAATATCTGATATACTCTCCATGGATATTCCATTGGATAGCTCATATTCTCTCCACTATTATCCTGGATGATCATTCTAATGCTCACTTTTTATTTAAGATTTAAAACAAATTGAAAAACTGACGTCGCATGGCATATTCGGTTCGATGCAGTAAAGAAATAATTAATTCTATTGATTATATAGTATTTTTGTACGAAATAAAAAATGTTGTAGCAACCGCTTAATTATTTCATCCATACAACTACGGATTGCATATAGAGTGATTTCAATAGAATATAATTTTATTTGAAAGATAATGTAGATATTCAGCGTACAGAAGAGCTTTTTCAAATAAAATAATATTTTATTTATATCGATCACATTTTCCCATATTTTATGGTATTGTAACAATCTCATATATCGGTGGCACTCCGCAGCAGCACATTTATTTGGATCAACCAATATATTTTTTTGATTCAATTGGTTTTTTTCCTCAGTGTACGGCAGTTTCTTTTGATCCAATGAGCAGATTCGAGGGATCGAAATTACCGAGGGATAATTACGAGATTGCGGTATCCGATGTGTTCGCGAATAAAAGTGACTTGTGATTGGCACCAGGGTTGCAAAATTTGTAATGAAAAAGTAATGCATTATTCACCACTTTTTTAATGGGTAGTGAACAAATATTTTCTTACCCATTATATTGGGTTCAGTAATGAAAAAAATTCCATTACTCATTACATTATATTTTGTAATGTAAACAATTTCCGTTACTCATTACATTACATTTTGTAACGTGAAAAATTTTCATTACAAAATGCAATGCAAAGCGTAATGACAAAAAAATCATTACACATTACATTGTAATGGGTAATGGAGATTATTTACATTACAAAGTCCAATGGAATTTTCTTCACATCACAACATTTAATGTAATGAGTAGGGGAATTTTTTTACATTACAAAATATAAGGTAGTGAGTCATGGAATTTTTTCAAATTTTTAATGTAATGTAAAAAATCTCCATTACTCATTACAAGGTAATATGGTTTATTATTCGTTTCCCATCGGGTCAGATCGTTCCAGTGCAAAAACCGCTGCCCCTAATGGGAAACGAATAATAATCTTCATTACATTGTAATGAGCAATGGAGATTTTTCACATTGCATTGCATTAGTAATGTGAAAAAATTCCATTACTCATCACCTTATATTTTGTAATGTAAAAAAATGCCATTGCTCATCGCATTACATTTTGTAATGTAAAGAAAATGTATTAGTAATGGGTAATAGAATAGGTGGGTACATTGTAATGGGTAATGAAAATATTTCACATTACAAAATTTAATGTAATGCGGAATGGAAATTTTTTACATAACAAATTCCAATGTAATGAGTAGTGAACATTTTTTATATTCCAAGATCCAATTCAATGAGTAATGGAATTTGTTTACATTACAAAATCCAACGTAATAAGTAATGGAAATTTGATACATTACTGAATGTAATGCAATGGGTAATGACATTTATTTTCATTACAAAATGTAAAGTAGTGAGTAATAAAAACGCTAATGCATTACAAGAAGTAATGCATTATTTGCATCCATGATTGACACTAATTTGAATTGATTTTGTTTATCGGAGGGCTTCAGGAGTGCAATTGGAATGGCAGAAAAAGCGGGTTTTTGCGGATCTTGATGGCATTTTGGAAATTTGTTTTTCCCTTGGCTCGGGCAAGGAGAGTTTTTGCGTAATTTTTTGGGATGCTGATTACGTTCTCGCTGTTTTTTTTGTGAAAATGAATTATTTGTTTGAAAAAATCATTCCCAATTCTTTTGAAGGGTTGGAAACTGATGTGTGATCAACTCCCAATGACTCTGCAAGTTCAGCTACCGTCTGGCATGAGTCTTCATGAAGCAGTGCCTCCAAATCGACACATCAAAATCATTATTTTTGAAGCGCCTAAATCAATATCTGCATGTTGTTTCTTTTTTCGCAAATACTTCGAAATGAGATGAATTTGAAGCTTATGGTACTTCTTTATGGGTGCATTACTATCTTAAGGGGTTATATACAGTCAGGAGACCCAAAAAGATCGATTGTTCAAGAATTTTACTTGGGAAGACCTTTAAATCTGTGAACTTAAAAATTTGTACACATATTATGGGAACTTGTAACTGTATTTTAACATTCTTCATCTGTAAAAAGAATTATTTTGAAAGCTGCTATAGCTGATCTCCGGGAGTACCTCTAAAAAAAAGGCATCTTGGGGTGAGCACGTTATCCCTGGACTGTACATCTAAAATGAAAAAACCAAAAATATTTCGTTAATATAATGGATTATCTTGTAATTGATCGAAGGAATGAGCAAAATAATATTTTTTTTACAAAATGGCGGCTATTTGAAAAAATCGATTTATGACAAAAAGTTAGGCCTCAAATTGTTTAAAAAATGTGAAAATATTTATCGGTGAGAAAAAACCTTCGATTAATTACTAAAAAATATACTTGAAAAGATTGTGTTAAAATTTGAGACTGCTCGGTTCAGCCGTTTCCGTTTAATGATTCAAAAGCACTTTCGAACGCTCCGACACGTCATTACAAATGTGCGTGTAACGTCGAGAATATTCGCCGGGCTGACAAGAAATTTTCTGTGTGTGTACTTAAGGCCTTAGGCCACAGTAACGGGTATAAAATCATGTGCGAATTTAACAATTCTTTTTCATATGAAAAATTATTTACTTATAAAATTAATTACACATATATTTAGTATGAATATCAAGCTGTTAGAAAATGTATATATATATATATATATATATATATACATTCAAAATTGTTGAAGTTATTTGTCACGCCAATTGAAAAAAAACTGTTTCGAGAAGTTTCGAGCAGTCGGCCATTTTAAACATTGAAAAAAAAAATATATATATATATATACCGATATATATATATATATATATATATTTTCAATGTTTAAAATGGCCGACTGCTCGAATCTTCTCGAAACAGCTTTTTTTCCAATTGGCGTGACAAATAACTTCAACAATTTTCACTCGATTTACTTCAAATTTGGAAGTTATGTTCCTAATTGCATTTCGCAGAGAATAACGTACGGAATTTCTGATTCATCGAAAACTTTTCATTTTATGAGCAGTTTATGAGCAGTTATAACGAACTTTTTCACTGAAAATTCATTTCTTAAGTTCAAATACCGACAACTTATGAATAAAACAATTTTTTTTAAATTCCGTACGTACTTCTCTAGGTATTCTAATGTAGATTGACGAGAATTTTTGTTTTTTGTTCAAGATGAAAAATTGTGGATGCTAAATGTCACGCCGCGGAGCGCCTGAAAAAGGATAACAAAAGAAAATATTAGTAGTCGGCCATTTGTACATTGAAAAAAAAAAAAGATTTTTTCTAACAGCTTGATATTCGTACTAAATAGACGTGTAATTAATTTAATGAGTGAATCACTTTTTCATGCGAAAAACGTGGTTAAATTCGCACACGATTTTATATCCGTTACTGTGGCCTAAGGCTTTAAATATATGTATATTACGAAAATTAAGCACATAAAAAATCCCCTTAAACCGCACGCACGCAGTTTTGGTAACGCCATCTCTTGGAAAACACCGAGAACTTATTAAACGTCCTAATAAGTTTTGGCCAAGTTACTTTATTTTCCCCCTTCGGTATCGACGAAGATCAAGCAAGACTGATCGAAGGCCATGATGGAAAAAATAATAGCGCACGATGTACATCAGTACGTCAGGCTGACGAAGCTGCCGCAGTGCCAGGCCATGTTCCGGGCTGCTCTTGCCACCGCTAACTCGCGGTGCCAGCTGCGACTCGCGCGAAGCCAATAACCTTGTTTCAAATTGTTTTATTCGCACAACGTTGCACCTCGGTTGCCGTGCGCTCAACTATCGGCTGATCTCTCATAATATCCCGTATCCCCAAGATGGAACGCACTTCCGCTATCCTGGTCGTTGATACCGTCGCCACAAATTGTGTAAAACATCCCCCAAGTCTCACGTACAATCGTCATTCCCGAAGAAGCGACATCGAAAAGTTTTATCTCCGAAAGAGACTTTTTTACCCCGCCTAGTTCTGGATATTTTGATGAGAAAGTTCCACGCCCCATTAATGGGCATGGAATTATCAGCCCTGCTGAGTTGGAGCTTCGCTCCGACGAGCTAATGTATTCAAACACGTTGTTTTTATATCGTCCCATCAAGATACATTATTATCAAGCAAG
Source organism: Ophion ellenae (assembly GCA_963210295.1). NCBI lineage: Eukaryota > Metazoa > Arthropoda > Insecta > Hymenoptera > Ichneumonidae > Ophion > Ophion ellenae. Next base: position 30,419,395 of record OY723394.1, on the reverse strand, counting down.
TACAAGTTCTTCACGCGGTTATGGAGCATCAATTAAGTATCCGAGCTTCAAGAGCAAGAAGTGTCTCTCTTCTCGTGTATATCCAACCGCGCACAGCAGGAATCCTCATTCACTCCTGGCCTATTATTATTAGATACTGGCAGCATAATTTCCAAAGTCCTGGAGTCCTTGCGCCCGTCGGCACGTGCAGCTTCTTCGCTGTTTTCCTACCACCTTAATCGAACTGGTACACTGTGGTCATCATTGAATATTAAAAGAGGGCGATTGAAATAGATTTAAAAATCTTTCCGACAATCACCTGATAAGGGCATGAATTTAGATTCGATTTTGAATAGACCCTAGTCATGTTTTTACGTAGAAAAATATTTTTCATTTCATCCACCGCGTTTCTTGCTTGTTCGATTGCTCTACTCAAAATATGCATCAAATTGAGCAGCGAGGTAATTGATAAAAAACGACACAGTTTATCGCCCTACGCGACACAGAGAAGAGGCTAAAAATGGCCTGGAGGACGTCCTGCGCCCTGGAAATTTGGGAAGTTGGGATCTACGTGACGCACGAAGGTAAAAGTCCCTATATATATATATATATATATATATATATATATATATATATATAGAGTCAAACCTCGATATAACGAAGATTTATTCATCCCCTTCCGATAGACACCCGAAACCTTTATACAACAACATAAGAACGTACATTGTGCCCTAATTGCTAATTGCTTGTAAAAATGGCTCTGATTTGAACCTTTCTTTTTTTAATAATATCCCTATTGGTAAAATGCACATAAATATAAATATTAAAAATATAAATATATTTTTAATATTTATATAAAATAAAAATTTATGTGATATAAAAAATAAAAAATATAAATATTGGTAAATGCATAAAAATATCCCTAAAACTGGTATCACAATTTATACCAGTAATTTTGTTTTGAAAGAACATTTTAAACAACATGACCTCGATATAACGAACTTCCCTAGAGATTCGTTATATCGAGGTTCGACTGTATATATATATATATATATATATATATATATATATATATATATATATATATATATATATATATATACACGCAGACACACAGTGTTCTGTTATGAATGAATAATCCTGCAACTGTTGATAGGTCAGACCATGTCCTACTATATGCTGGAATGTCAGATTAGTAAAAGTCCCACTGTTTTCAAGATTTTGGGCTTCATGTTATTTTTTGAAAGAAATTATCTGTTTTGGTTTTTCGCATACCATTTCTACAAATGATATGAATCGACAATAACTGAGCAACTTTTTTAACTAATTGGCACGATATGCGCAGTACATTTTTTTTAAACTGCATGCTATCAAAGTCAGATGTTCGAATTGGTTTGTATGACAATTCTGCATAAGATATTTTTTGATAAAGTTTCCTTAACACTTAAGGTTAAAAAGAAGACTTTTCTAGATAAAACAAATAACTGAGAGCATTTTTTTAACCGGGTAACAAAAGGCATCATTTGTAGAAATGGCATGCGAGAAACCAAAGGAGAAGATTTTTATCTCGAAAACCGTGGGACTTTTAGTAAACTGAAATTCCAGCATATAGTACGATATGATCTGACCTATCGACAGTTGCAGGATTATCCACTCATAACAGGACACCCTGTATATATATATATATGAGATAAGATAACAAGATACCACGGAGTGAAGCAACAAAATAAAAAAACGCAAGAGGAGCAACATCAGAAGCGGCAATAAGAGTTGGACGAACGAGAACTCCGCTTGGACGAAAACACGAAGACGACGACAGCGCCTGGGAGAAGTCTTCGGTTAAACCGAGTTACGGCAGGTTCGGGGTTCGGCAAGTCCGCTTTCGCGTCTCGAATCGTGCGCGTCCGTTCGGCGAGCGCGTGAAGGTCGGGATCAATGGCCGTAGGACCCAGAGGCAAGAGCGATAGAATAGGCCCTCCAGAGAATGAGATAGAGGGGGTAACGAAGGAGAGAGAGAGAGAGAGAGAGAGAGAGAGAGAGAGAGAGAGAGAGAGAGCGAGATTGGTTGAAGCGGGGAACCAGCGGGGCCTCACGGGACTCGCCGAAGAGTGGGGCGAGTCCCGTCGTGAAGCGAGAAAGCCTCGAAGTTGGGTACCAAAAGAGGAGAAATTGAGTTGGCTCACCGGCCCAACCGGCTCGTGGTGGGGCATCGTGAGCGCGTCGACTAAACCGATTGAAGACGAAGAAGATGGAGAGAGGCAAGGGGAACCCGAGTTAGAGAGAGAGAGAGAGAGATGCGAAAAAAGCAGGAAGGGCGGCAAAGGGGCAGGAGGAAAGGTAAGAGGGAGTCACGCTCCTGCTTCTTCATCGTCGTTAGTCCCGAGCATCCAGACCTACCTCTTTCCTCTTCTTCTCATTCTACGTCCATATTTATATATCGCTCCGTCTCTCTTTCTTCCCTTTATCCGTCGCGTTTTTTTTACATTCTCTTCTCTCCGTCTTTCTCTGTCATCATGACTCTTCGTTTTCTTCCTCTTAATGCTCCTCCACTTCGGCCTTTCCGTCCTCCATTTTTATTTTTCCTCGAACGTATACGCGGTCTCGTTCTGGCCTGGCCTGTTCTCCATCACGCGTTTGTCTTCATTCCCTCGACAATGTCGTTGCACGACCCAATCTGCATTATTACTCGAATAATCTCGCAGTCTGAGCGGCAGGCGGTATGCGCGTCCAAGTTGGAGTGATTTCGCGGTACGCGATGATTCGCAAGATCGACGATGATAAGATCAATGTGGGAGGCTTTTGTTGAACGAGAACGGGGATAACATTGAGTTAGGCGGAGACGCCGGTAGAGCTTGGACATGAGGCCACGTGGCGTTGGGACACCGGAGACGGTGAGGGGCAACAAAAATGGAGTATCAACTTTGTAGGGTGCGTCCAATGGTCTGGGGGGATTATGCGACAAGCGGATAACGCGACCTACCCGAATATCCAGCTGGTTCGACAACACCCTTTGTCCGTTTTTTTCCCCCCACGGGTGGCATAGTCTCGTCGCGGCGGTTGTTACTCGTTGCTGCCTCCAAAACTGCCTTCGACGGACTGGCTGCCAAAAATGGAGGCGCGTACGGAAAGGAAAATGAAAAACTACACGTGAGGTTGCAGCTTTGATGACGCCAAGGGCTTGTTCTTGGCCAAAAGACAACCGTACATGTGGAAGAGGTGCCGCTTTGTCCAACCAAAAGACAGCGTTTGGTGCACTGAGAAAAAAACTAATGGAATCAAAAAATACATTGGTTGATTCAAATAAATGTCTGATCACGAAGTGCCATCGATATATGAGATTGTTACAATACTATAAAATATTGGAAAATGTGATTGATTCAAATAACATATTATTTTATTTGAAAATCTCTTCTGTTCTATCTACATTATCCTTCAAATAAAGTTATGTTCTATTGAGATCATTAGATATACAATTCGTAGATGTATGGATGAAATAATTAAGCGGTTGCTACAACATTTTTTATTTGGTACAAAAATATAATCAATAGAATTAATTATTTCTTCACTACAACGAAACGAATATGCCATGAGACCTAAGTTTTTCAATTTGTTTGAAATCGTAAATAAAAAATAAGCATTAGAATTATCATCTACGATAATAGTGGGGAGAATATCAGATATTCAACTGATAAGAACAGATACTACACTTAGCCACAGGCCAAGAAGGCTCTTTAGAATTTCTCTGGCGTTTAAGTAGATTTTCGGTTCGCGCTACGCTTACGAGAAACGAGCGCGCGTGCGGCTTCTAGCGCTTACTCCGAGAACTACGAGTTTCCTCACACCTATAATTTCGGTCGCGCTCGGCCATGATTTGGTTGAATTTTTTCTACCAAATGCGCAAGAAACCAATTTTATTTTCGCATATTTTTTCAACCAATTCAGACATTTGCTCAATATTTTTCAATCAAAATACAATGTTAATATTTTAACGAATAATGCACTTGAAAATCAATATCGGATATGGTGAAAAAAATAAAATAACATATTTACTCAATCGAAATTTTATCTGAATCATACGAGCGAAATTCAATTTTTCTTGTGTACTCGAATCAACAATATTCGTCTTATGAATTGAAACGCTTTTTTTGCTCGTTGCAGAAAATGCATTCAAAACTATACAATTTTTTCGCGACCATTTTTTAGACAGTTTCAATAATATATTGTTCTCGGCTAACAATATATCTTTTGAATGAAAAAAAAACGTTTAATTTTATCATGTTATTAATGTCAATAGTGTTTTGTCGGACTAATAAATCCGATTATTTACACCAACAATGTTACAATTGAATCAACGAAATTCCATTCAATAACACCAATGATATTGGATCAATGATTTTTTTTCTATTATAGAGTCGTTGCTGAGGCCATGGAACTCCAGCCTACTCCAATCCTCCGCACCGTTTCATCTATTGCAATTGACTCACCCTCCCGATGATTCTGTACAGCAAGTAACTCAAGTCAAGCCATGGGTTCCCAGCATCCAGCCTCAGCTTTTATACGGCACACAATACGAAATAAGCTGACCTCAATGATTTATTGTGGTGACTACTGTACAGCTGAGAAAATTCCATTAAAAGAATGAGGTAGACAGAAAAATGGCCGGAAACGTTGATTTGTACGTACCCAGAGATGGGGGCCAAATTGTGCTCCAGCAGGCTGATTGTCATTATTGTCCGTGAGGCTCGCGCGTACGGGACACGAAAGTGGGGTAATACGAAACCACGACCTGCCTCAAATTTCAACCGGTTTTCGCCGAGCAATCTGCGGTCGACGAGGGCTTTTGACGATGGTCGACGATGTTGAAATAAAATGGGGGGTATCGCGAGGCGGAGGGGCTTAGGAGAGACCGAATCCAGTTGTGGTTCGCACTCGTCATCGGGCTGGGTATCCTCGATGCAAAATGGAGATTCTTTTTTGTTATCGAAAATGGCCACGGAGCTCGTCCCGAGTTTATCGCCTTTGGGAGAGTCAATGTCGTGTGTCCTCCGACCTACCCTAAATTCCATTCAGCCTGCCGACTCTCCCAGTCTTTTTATCTCCCTTCCAACCGATTCTGCCTGTCACTTTCTCTCTCGGCCAATTCTCCGTTCTGCCAATTCTCTTCGGCGGATACTGGGTGAATACATACCACGCCAGAAGCCGACGACGGAGTTAGGGGTCGGGGAGGTGAGCGGGGAGGGGGCCTCGTCTCGTACGCCTTGGCGTCGGAGAGCCTGATCGCTGGGACGAGAGCTTTGCCGGAATCTTCAGCTTCCCCACCTCCGGCAACATAGTCCATCTTGCCGTGGTGAGCACAGAGAGCTCGTTTATACCCTGGAGCACGCATTGTCCACGGGTCCTTGCCTTCTGCTCTTGCTCCTGCTCTTTCGTATGCGAAATCTCGGCTCCTTGGCACTCTTCGTCTTTTTCTCCTTCATCATCATCATTATAATCCTCATAATAATAATGATCATCGTCATCTTCTTCCTCCATCGTCTTCTGATTCTTCTTCTTTTTCTTCTTCACGACAGTGCTTCTCATCGTTCCTTATACCGTGTGTTCCTTTATTCTCTCTTTGGCACTCTACGCCTTTCATTCCGTCGGCTCAACTTTAGTTCCGTAGCCGTGCACGCTCATCCACGAAGCTTGTACAGCTGCGTCACGATGACGATCAAAAATACGATCGAATGAGCACAACAGCACTCCGTTCGAGCACATTATTCGCCCTTTCTGGCTTTTCATTTTATTTCTTATCTCCGCCAATCGTTGCGATCTCTCATCGTTGTTGTCGATTTTCATCATTACAAATAACACTCCTATAGACGTTTCTTACGTCTGGAGAAACAGTTCGCGCGAGCTCTTGCCAGCGAACACGAAAAATGGACTGATATCTCATGGCGAAAATCAATGACATCGATTGGATGTTGATCTATGCGTGCGGAAGAACATGTCCTGACGGATTCATCAATGCAGAGCCTAAATTGCTGAAATGATTCACATGAAATTTGGACAGTTTCCACCAAGGAAGGATTTTGAAATTCAACCCTTAAGGGGAGAACAGCGGTGGGAATGATTGTATGGAAATATTAAAAAATCTTGCTGGATTTACTTGTCATTTGGTATTCGTGCTTCTTGAGACAATTAATGAAATACGTATTTCAGCGTTTTTAGAAATGAAACTCAGTATTGAAGCTCTTCAACACAGTTAATAAATCACGTATTTGAGCTTCTTTCGAAATTCAAGCCTTAAACGAAAGGGGGTGGCAAAGTTTGTACGGAAAATAAAAAAAATCGGGTCAAGTTTATTTGAAATTTTGTATTGCTGATCCTAGACGCAATTAATGAAATTTCAGCGTTTTTGGATATTCAGTCGTTAAGGGAAAAGGGGGTAGCAAAGTTTGTACGGTAAAAGAAACATCTGTTCAGATTTACTTGAAATTTAGTATTAATGCTCTTCAACACAATTCTACGTGTTCCTTGATGAAACATTTCAAGAGCACATTTCATTAAGGAGCATTCAACACAAGTCTACCCGAGCGAAGCCCCGGGCGGAAAGCTAGTTATGTTATAAAATTGAAGTGTCTATGTGTATATTCGTTTTCCCAGGCTGAACTTCAATTGGTAGGGTCAGAGTAGGAAGCTGGAACGGAATCGATCATGTTTTTGAAATGTTGTCAATCTGCTCGCCTGCTGGAGCGAAGTTGGGACGGCTGAAGCTTTTTTCCCTAAGACTTCGATATGTGAAAATGCACGCTTTCAGGATTTCCCTGGACTTTTGCTACATACATCAGATACATCTAGTAAAAAAACGACCTTCCTTTTAACAGAACAGCGCCATAGGATATTCTCTAGCATTCATAATGAAACCCTTCCCCAAATGATCAATGCAAAAAGTTCATGAGCTTTGATCACCAGGTGATCAATTTTTTAATGTTTATTTCCTGGTGGCGTCACTATAAGGATTTATCAAGCCATATAAACGGGGTGTTTCTGAAATGTCTGAAAATATGTTTTTCATACTTTTCGTATGTCGACCAACACGACCGAAAAATCCATTTCCGATCTATTCATGGCCCAAATGTTACACGCTGCCGTAATCACGGCCCAAACAAACCCAAACGATTGCTTGCCCGTTGGACAGAAGTTGGGAGAACGACTGAAGCTTTTTTCCCTTCAAGACTACGTTATGTCAAAATATGCCTTCAGGATTTCTCTGCACTCTTGCTACATACATCAGATACATCCTGAGAAAAAATGATCTTCCTTTTAACAAAACACTGCTATAGAATGTTTTCCGACATTCATAATTCATTATGAATGAATTACGAATGAAGAAGACCCCTGAAGAGTTTCAACTCTTCAGGGGTCTTCTCACTTTAGACGCTGAAAAAGGCTATTTTCATGAATTTTTTGATAGGTTTATATCATAGAAATTGATATAAAAATTGTTACACTTAATAAACACACTTTCGAAATAAATAAAAAATATTTATTTATTCATTTAAGTCACTATTTATAGACGAAAATGGTAGTTAAAAAAATGTCCTAAAAAAATTCTAGGCCTGCGCTGTTGATGAAATCTCGGAGATGGATCATCCGAAACAAAAGAATCAAACGGTTTTAGATTCAGTATGTTAATGGCTATAGCGCATATCATACGATTTTTCATATATGCAAAAATAACAAAATGGCGGACATTTTTTGAAAAAACAAAAGACAACGTGTTTTTTTTCACCGCTTTTGACAAAATATTGTAAATATCAAAATTTAAAAAAATCCTTGATATGCGCTATAGCTATAGTTGTAAAGAATATGTGGTTAAAATTTCATAATTATCGTTTCAGTAGTTTCGAAGATTTGATGAACAAGCCGTCGAAAAAACGTTGTTTCGAGAAAAACGCGTTTAAAGTTTGTTTGGGTTACGTAAATACTTTTTTAAATTTCAAATTACCTTTTTTTTAATCTTAAAAAAAATACATTATTAAAAATACATCTTAAATACATCAAAAAATTATAAATAAACTAATACATTAAAAAAATTGCTTCGAAATACATTTCGTTTAAATTAAATTTTTTTAAATGTATTTCGAAAGTGTATTTATTGAATGTAACAACTTTTATATCATTATCTATAATAAAAACCTTTAAAAATCATAATAGCCTTTTTTTAGCGTCTCAAGTGAGAAGACCCCTTCAGTAAATGATCAATGGAGAAAGTTCATTAGCTTTGATCACCGAGTAATCCATTTTTTTATGCCAGTTTCCCGGTGAAAAATGTCTACAAAACATGTTTTTCATATTTTTAGTATGTCGTCCAACACGACCCTAAAATCAATGTCCGACCCATGGCCCAAATGTAACACGCTGCCGTAACCACGACCCAAACAAACCCAAACGCTTTCTCGAGTCAAGATTAATTTTCGGAATCTTCCTGCACGTTCTCCGCTTGACCAATATCGCATCCACATTCGTATTCCATCTGATTTTATATTCTCGATCACGCTTTATCACGCGGGGCATAGCAGCTGAGAAAAAAAACGTTGCTGCAGCATTCATTTTTCGACCGAGACGGGTAGATGGATCGCGCGAGCGGGGGGCTTGATGAAGAGAGAAAAGGGAGGAGGGGGATGCTCAAAGAGCGTGCGGGCGCCGGCTCATCTCTGAGCTACCATGGAATCATTTCCATCGATCGCGTTCACCGACGCATCGGAGCGATTCTCTCTCTCTCTCCGGCTCTCTGTACTCTCGCTCTCCTCCTCATCGGCCCGGCGCTTCTCTTGGTCGGCGCCCCCTAACCGCGGCCCATGGTCAAAGGGAACCGTCGGCGGCCATTGGCTCTTTCGCGAGCATAATGCACACCAGCTAGCCATGCAGCTCTCCGCAGCGTGCTTCGACTGTACCAATATGCACAACTACACGTACATCACGTGCATCCACACACATTCTGCAGCCGTAACTATACCGGGTGGCACGGGGCCTACTCAACCGTGTCCCATGCGAATTTCCGCCAGCGCTCTTCTCTCTTCTACCGTGTAACACATCTCGCAACGTCTCTAACCGCTGACAAACGTTGCGGAATTGCCGCGGAGAAATGTTATAGAAATTCAGCCCACCAAACTTCAACGTTTGGGCATATATTTCGACGGTAGGGTTTGCAATTTCAGTCATTCGAATACGAATTACCGAAGTATGAAAATCAATCCGTCGTCCATATGTTGCGTTAATGTGAACATTCACCGAATGCCCGGCATATTTAAGGGGGAAGATACCTTTGGGTGAGGAGTTGTTCATTTTTTTAAGGGGCCAGTTCACTTTGGGAATTTCGAAAAATAAAATGCAAGCAAGACTTGAAGAAATCAACGATCATGAGGAATCAGATGGGATTTCGTACGGTGCAGGAATTGCCGATTGAATTTAGGGAAGAGTTTTTCATAGTATAAACTTCAAACGCGTTTTTCTCGAAACAACGTTTTCAAAATTTAGCTCCGTCGTATCCCTAAAACTAAAAAACCGATTCTCTTGAAATTTGAAGCACATATTGTAAATGTGATTCGCAACAAGACCTCGATGGTTTAAAAATGTTGATTTTTACACTTTTTTTTGCGAAAAACTGCGCGTTTTTTTTACTTTTTTCGTTTTTCATCTGCCATTTTTTTATTTTGTGATAAAAGTTTATATCTGGGGGTCATTTTGTTGCTGGTGTCATACTGAATCTGATGGACTTTGATTTTTTTGTTTCAGACAAGCTATTGCCGAGTTGTGATGGAGCTACCTAGCCCACCTATTTTCGAGGCGTTACGTTAAACTATAGTTTTTGTACTTAGAAATGAATAAAAATGAATAATTTTTTTTCAAATGTATTTCAAGACTTTATTTATCAAGCCCAACACCTTTTATATTCATATCTTTTATGAAATCCTAAAAAAAATCGAAAAATAGTCTTTAATCGTTCGATTTTTTTTTTCGAAAAAAAATGGCCTTTTTATAGCCAAAAAACGGCTGTTTTTTTTCGTTAAAATCGAACCATTAACTTTGACTGTGAGCCATTTTGTGAAAAATGAATATTTTTTAAAATCCTTCGATTAAAGACTAGTTTATACTTATATTTGACTAAATCCATCCGCATTTTTTTTTCAGATGATCCACTTCGCCGCAATGTTGGTCACCGCAAACGGTGTATATAAAAACATTATTTCATTGACGGCCATTTGCCACTAAACAATGTAATATTTTTCAATAAAAAAATTACTGAAAGTTCTTCAAGATGTGTTCTTTAAGATGGTATATTGATCGATTAAAAAAGTTTTGTAGTTTTCTTTTTCGTGGCTCCAAGGTGGACTGGCCCCTTAAACGAAAGATTTCTGTACTATTCTTGGGTAAAAATAGGCGACACGTATTTTTTTATATCTGCGAAACTCGATTTTTACGGGGGAGAAATTCAACCTCGAAAATTGCGGTGTTTCTCGTTTTTCGTTGATAACGTTATCGTTCTCATCGCCAATGTATGATACGCGAAAAAATAAGCATTGTTGCAATTTGATTTTTTTTTCATATCTCGTACCGTTAAAACGCTATCGACAAAATACGAAAAACACCCCAATAGTCGAGGGTGCGTTTCACCCCTTAAAAATGGGATTCCGCAGAAATAAAAAAAAATATGTGTCGCCGATTTTTACCCATTTGGGTTTACACACACGAAACTCAATCTACGATAAATATAAAAACCAGACCCCTTTGGCATGACAATTTCCAATTCCTCCAAGCCTCGAGAAATTGATCTTGAACGTGAGTTTGAGACAAATCCACTCGAAGCTCCGAGCTTGAAAAAAAATCCCACAAATACATTTTCCTCAAGTTCTCAAAATAAAAGCAATATGTCTTCTGGAATGTTTCGGGTGGCTTGAAGATCGATAAACGCGAAATGCAAGAACGAACGAAATGAGCGTCGGTGAAGCAAGAATGCCAAAGTCTCCCCGTGCATTTTCTTCGTCTTTATTGTACCTTCGCGGTTTCGCCGGCTGACCATGACGCCGAGCCGCAGCTGCTGCTCGCGTCTTCTTTTCGATGCAGACAGCGAGCAGGAGAAAGACAACGAGAGAGAGAGAGAGAGAAAGGGAAAAGGAAGATGGATGTTTCGATAGATACAGAGAGTAGTGGAAAAAGATACGAAGCACAAGTACGGAAAGACACGACGAATAAAAAGATTATATACATATATACATATATACATATGTGTCCGCGTGTGTTCATATGTACGTGTGCGTATAAAGAGAGAAAGGGGAAAAGAAACAGCCCCCATCGAATCGCCCCTCGCACCATCATTCCCAAGCAGATAAAATCTTAAATGCTATTCGCCTCACGCGGCAACTGCTAATTTCGTGCGGCCTATTTACGCTACTATTTATTCGATCGCAGGGCCACAGCTATATATATATATATATATATACAGGGTGTCCTGTGATGGATGGATAATCCTGCAACTGTCGATAGGTCAGATCATGACCTACTATATGCTGGAATTTCAGTTTAGTAAAAGACTTTATGTTATTTTTTGAAAAAAATCATCTGCTTTTGGTTTTTCGAGTGCCATTTCTACAAATAATACGAATCGACAATAACTAAGTAACTTTTTCAATTGGCACGATATGCGTAGTGCATTTTTTTGACACAGCAGGCTATCAAAGTCAAAGTTGCCTTAACATTTGAGGTTAAAAAGAAAAACTTTTCTAGATAAACCAAGTAACCAAGGGGATTTGTTTTTTAATCGGGTCTCAAAAGGGGTGGGGCTCAAAATGTCAAATGACCAAATAAAGAACGACAAAGATTTCGAAACGACAGAATTATGAACTCTCAAAATAACGAAGGTCAAATTATTCGCAATTTTATTCTTTGACCGATGACGAAATCGAATAACTATTGCACCATAGGATTATTTATTCGAGAGCTCATTTGTTCGAGAACATATATTCAGATAGTGTGCAGTTTGAGTCATACAAATACAGATTTGAATTATCTCGACATTCATATTCCCGAAATAGAAAAAAGTTAGTATCTAATATTCGTGATACCGTCTATAGCAAAAAGCCATGCATCGAGACTACAAACTTCGAATGTGTAGATATTAGAAACGCAAATGATCGATGGTCCGAAATGGCGAATACCTAAATGGCGAACATGGCGGCCTGACCCAACTAGCCAGTGACGCCATCTGTCAGCTTCGTTCTGAAGCGCAAGTAGTATTGCTCGATCCCAAGTTTTCGCTATCCGGATCGTTCGCCATTTTGGCCCATCGCTATTGTAACTGATCGACTTTATGGCCCTTCGCTTTAAGGCCTTAGGCCACAGTAACGGGTACAAAATCATGTGCGAATTTAACAATTTTTTTTCGTATGAAAAAGTGATTCACTCATAAAATTAATTACACATCTATCTAGTATGAATATCAAGCTGTTAGAAAAAATGTATATTTTTTTTTTCGATGTACAAAATCGCCGACTACTAATATTTTCTTTTGTTATCTTTTTTTAGGCGCTCCGCGGCGTGACATTTAGCATCCACAATTTTTTACCTAGAAAAAAAAACAAAAATTCTCGTCAATCTACATTAGAATCCCTAGAGAAGTACGTAAGATTTAAAAATATTGTTTTATTCAAAAGTTGTAGGTATTTGAACTTAAGAAATGAATTTTCACTGGAAAATTTCGTTATAACTGCTCATAAACTGCTCATAAAATGAAAAGAAATGGAATTAGGAACATAACTTTTAAATTTGAAGTAAATCGAGTGAAAATTGTTGAAGTTATTTGTCACGCCAATTGGAAAAAAGCTGTTTCGAGAAGTTTCGAGTAGTCGGCCATTTTGTACATGAAAAAATATTTTTTTTCTAACAGCTTGATATTCATACTAAATAGATGTGTGATTAATTTTATGAGTGAATCACTTTTTCACACGAAAAAAAAGTTAAATTCGCACATGATTTTATATACGTTACTGTGGCCTAAGGCCTCAATGAATTCGAAATTGTAAACCGCCGTAATATTTACAATTCCACGATTTGACGTCTCGAATTGTTTGTCGTATATATACAGGCGAATCGATGTTATATCTCTCATTATTTCGTTAAATCTGATATTTGTTTCCGCTATAAATCAACTTCGAGATTTTTGTACTCACAATTTCAATCGACTGTTTTACAGACTATCATAAGATCGATCTATCGATATTGGAAGGTTCGTCATTACTGAATTCGAAATTTCGGTCCTGTATATTGATCGTGCGAATTTCCGATTCCCTTCCCTTTTGCTCAACTGAAATCCCAGCATATATCAGGACACGATCGTGTATCCATTCATAACAGGACACCCTGTATATATATAACAAGTTGCCTGTACGATACGGCACCGGCAACACGGTGGTTGCTGCTCGTTTCGTGCACTCGACTCTCATCATCGCGCGGCCACGTTGTTTCCTTTGCGGGACTTAATTATACACATGGTGAAGAAAAAAAAAAAAAGAGAAAAGCGAAACAAGCTGAGTACTCACTACTCGCACTTTTCCGCGATAATTTAACGTGGTCTCGTCAACTTTCAAGCGGAAAAACAAAACAGTACAAACCATAGCCACCAGGGGGGGGGGGGGGGGATGCGTTCGAAAATTTCTGGCTCGTTGGTGGGGCACGGATGATTCAAACGTTGTTCATTTTTATTTTTCTTCTCGTGAGAGACGTCGTACGTTTGTCATTCGGAGCGTGCACATTCTCAGGAAACCGCGAACGAGTATAGAAAAAGATGGTTTGCCTTATTCGAAATGGATCCCGGGGAAGAAAATCCAAAGGGAAAAAGGAGAAGATCGTGTCGTTCGATTCGTAAGGACGCTACGCTCGGCAGTATCACTCGGGTCTCTTTTTCCGCTCTCGTTTCGCCACTCGAGACGCGTGTAAATGATTGTTTTTTGCTCCTCGTCCCGGCGAATGTACGAGTTTGGGATGAGAATAGGCTGGGAGATTTTCCAATGCCTGGGAGACGGTCGTCCGAGAGGGAGAAAAAAAAATCGAGGTATGAGTCTCAATTGGAGAAAGTGCAGGACACGTGTTGATCGCGCAGCTGCTTTTCGATGCAGCAGGTTGACGGGGCACGGTGAATCGAGGGGGCAGTTATTCGATTGTCGAACGCTGTCGTTGGGGGACTTGACAGACTCCGGGGTCTCGCTCGTAAGGGCGAAAATTCATGTGTGGATGTTTATTTTTTTCATTTACTTTTTTTCATACGAAAAAATGTACGTCCAATGAATGATTGTGGTCACGAATTGCGAGACATCTACAAAGTTTTACCGGATGGCGAACACGTGTTTTTTTTTTCCCCCGCTTTTACACATGTATAAGGAGCAACGACTGCAAGTTGCAGGTGCAATCTTCGAAGGTGCATTTTTACCCCAACTCTACGCGATCACCATGCCATTTTCTGCGGCCTTGGCGTGGACGCGAAATAATCCTGATATCTGATCGATCTACAGGTGTAGAAATATGAACCCAAGGACAATTGCGCACTTGAAATTTTGCTCCTCGGAGGCACTCGAAGCAAGTTCACAATTACGGAGTGAACAGAGTACAGTCCGATTGCTTATCGAGGCGGTACACGTGAGCAGAAAGAAGAATTTTATCATTAAGGTAGTCCTGCGGCTTGAATCCATAGGATCTTCATCATTTTTTTTTGAGCTTCACTAAATATATCGATAATCGTCTCTGTAAAATTTCAAGGTCGTTTATCGACTTAATTGCAGAGAAAAGAAATGTTGAAATTGCGTATTTTTGTGAAGGAATTCCGAGACGACATAGAAAAACCCAATTTCCGGTCGCTACAAAAGTGTATATGATAGTGGAAATCCGTCAGATTATTGAAAATAATCGGATTTACATACTTAACACTTGTAGTAATCCAGTGCTCTCAGAAAAAATTTCGGTTATTGACCTAATTTTTATGTAATATCAAGTTGAAGGGGAGATATACACCTAGCAGCAGGAAAAAAGGTAATTTTTGTGCATTTTTTTTCAAGGAAAACTATTTAAAATTTCGGATTGAGGTTTTAATTATCTAAAAGTATATACATTTAAAAATATGTTTAATTTTCTTTATTTAAAAATATCAAAAATATACAAGGATATTGTATGATCCTTGGATCGTCGTTAAAAAATCTGCGTATACGGTACCCACCGGCGTTTCTTCAAAAATCATCTGAAAAAAAAAACCAAAAAGATTATTTCATTAGATACTATAATCTAGTACTTGTCATAGCCGATTTTGAAAATATCCATTTATGACAAAATGGCGGACGTTTGAACATAAATAGTGATTCTTGGGCCAAAAAATAGTTATTATTTTGCCTATAAAACTAAAACTAAGTAACGTAAAAAAAAAATCCTATGACAAGTACCAGATAATGGTGTATAGAATAACCACAAAAAACCTCAAGGCAATCGGTTCATTGGTTTTCGAGAAATTTTGGGTACCGATTTGAAAAACGTGGTTTTGAGAAAAACGCGTGTGAAAATTTGGGAATGATTAAATCATTAAATTTGTCAACTTACATGGAACCATCGATACCAGGCCGACGGAATGTTCATACCTTTTAAATCGATTTTTTCGACCATCTAGGTGTATTTCTCCCCTTAATTTGAACTTCCGGTATTGGATTTATTACCACCTGCTACGATAAAGAGACGTGACAGCAAGGCAACAGCCGACTGTAGTCCTAACCTCATCTCACTCACTCGAATTTCCACACATATTTCATTTTTGTCCGACATATTTCGCCGACACAAATTTTCCACGCTTTTTACCAGTCGTGGCCCGAATACAATGCTTTATATTTCCCGCACCTGACATTGTTTTGACAGATCGACGTTGAAAAGCACGGAGGTTAAACTGGTCGAGTAAAAAGAGACGGAGATAGAACCAATATTGCCAAATATCAAACCTAGAAATACTGCGCGAATCGTTGGAATAACTATTTTTTTCATCTTTCTAATTAAATGTGAACATTCATTAAACAGTTTACACATGGAAAATTTACTTATTACAAATTTGTTTTGCATATGTTAAAAATAAAAATTGTACAAGTCTCAGTGGTATGATTAGTGTGAAGCCATAGGATTATGTGTAAACATGACATGATGTACAAAAGGGATTATACGCGAGAATTTTTTTTAATTTTTTTTAGAGCTCCTTTTCCGCCCCGAAATGCACGAAACGGCCTGGACTGTGAAAGTAGCAATTTGAAGTCGTCTAGACCAGTCGTTGTAGAAAAAATATAAAACGACCTCACAACCGCGGAATTCAAATCAGAACTTCAATGAGAACTTCAAATGAGAACTTCAATTTCGTCGTGAGGACGATAGCTTTTTAATCAGTTTTGAAACTTTAACCCTTGTCAGCTGCACCTCCAGATTGTGACGTTGGGGGTGTAATCACCCCACTCACTTTGGAGAATGATAAATAATTGAAAAATTGAAGAAAAACATACTACAATGCATTTTCAACCCTTGTGTGCACGACCATGCCGATTATTTTTAAATCTGGTAATTTTCAACATAAAAAAAATGACGAAGAAAGTCGAAAAAAAAAAATTCTGGAAGGTCGAAAAATGGCTGGGGTTGATTCAACCCCCGATGACTGTTGAGGGTTAAACGCGTTTTGCTCGAAAACACGTTTTTTTAAATTGGGAGAACGCATCATCGCGCGACATGACATTTTTTACTCCAGCTTCTCGGATAGATTCTCTAAAGGACATGCAATTCTTACAATTCATTTTTCAAAAACTCGTTTTGATAAACAAACGAAGGCTCTTAGCGAAAAAGAATGTATTCAACATCATACCATTTGGCGAAAAAAAAACAATTCTTCAAGGGGAGGGTAGGGGTTTGCACTTTTGAAAAATCGTTTTTTTGTATTTTCTTATAATTAAACATTTCAAGAATATAATCCCAAAATTTCAAGTCAATCAGAGCAAAACTCTCGAAGTTATCGAGGCGGTACACGTGCTTATTTAGTCCCGCTCCTCTAACACTGTAGCTCCGCTTCTCTAAACTTCAAACGCGTTTTTCTCGAAACCACTTTTTCAAAGGCCGTGTTCACTGCCATTTGAAAACTACATGACCGATTTATTTCAAACTTGGTACACACTTTCTACATATAAAATACCTCCCCCCAACGGTTAGTTTGAGATTTTTTTTTACATTGAGGGGGTTTTCCACCCCCAAAATGGCGGAATTTTTCGTGAAAAATAGCACTTTTCACTTTACATGACCACCAAAAATTTAGAAATGAAAACAAAAACTGATCAAAGACCGTTGGGGGGAGGATTTGATGATACTTTGACTAAATTATAATGGTACTTGATTTCAGATAATTTCTAGCCGAGATACAGCGAACACCGCAAATCGTGTTTTTCCAAAAGCGTTCTTGGAAAAGCTTTGTCACCGGCTTGTTTGTGGATATTTTCGCGTACAAATTTCACGGAATGATCTCGAAATGACACTTAACAATGTACAAAAGGTTTCGATAAATTTACTTTATCCATATAGATGAAAAAAATCGCAAAAAAGTGTTTTTTTTCACGCTGAAACCCCCCCCCCCCCCCCCTTTAAATATCTGTGTGTACTTTAGAGAAAATACTGTAAATAACGACATTTTCTTTGTTTTGGTGGCTTATCCATGAAAGCTCTGCTTCCTTCCGCAGAGCACCGAAACAAACACTCTCAGTGTACCTACGATTAAGACGCCATTGTTTTTTTTTTGCGTTAAAAAATGTACTTAAAATCATACCATTTTGCGAAGAAAATAATTTTTTTAATAACTGTGGGTACTTCTCTAGAAAAAATAGTGTCAATGACGAAATTTTTTTAGGTGCTAATCCATGAAAGCTCTGCGTCGTCCCGCATAGACCTAAAAAACGCTCTCAGTGTACCTGACGCCATTTTAATGTTTTGTCGTAAAAAAAATTGTTTTTATATGTCAACATACGTAGAATAAACCTCCCAAATCTCATTTTGGTTGGTACTCCAGTATTCTCAAAAAAAAATCCAAAAAAGTCTCATTTTGCGATACCTTAAACGTCAAATGAACTGTTCCATCAAATAAAAAGGCACTGAAGATAAAAATGGAGGCATAAAAGTATAAGGACGATTTTTCGTTTTCTCAACCAGTGAGCTCGGCTTCATCGCAAAAAATTTAAATAAAAAATCTCCACTCATTTTCATTATGCGTTCGACGAAAATAAATGACGATTTATAAATTTGATTCATGAATGTTCCATATGCAATCAATATTCACGCAACAAAATAAAGGTACCGAATTTGTTGAACTCCAGTCACCTCATGTCAATTATGCAAAATGTATGTCTTACCCTTAGTCGTGTATTTTCAATTTGCCGCGATCTATTTTCGTTCCATCCTTAACCTTAACCACGCGGCTTATTACAGCTATTCGTAATACATTTTTACCCTTTCTCCCTCTCTCTTTCTCTCTCTCTCTCTCTTGTCTCAGTCTCCTTCCTCTTGCCACATCGCTTACGCCTCGTAAAGTTACGTTGGACATTACGCATCGACCGCGTGGTTTCTTACGAGGCGAGTGGAGGCGTTCGTGATGTGTGTGCTTGCAAATACATACCAAAATAAAAAAAATATACATCTATATGTGAAAACAGGATTTCTTGAGCATGTTACATCTATGCAATTTTGGCCATTAGCACATCTGGCTGTTTTGAAGACAGTCCTCGAAGTCGAATGCGTTGAAAAGACGATTGGGAGATGTTACTACTGCAGTAGTAACATCTTTCAATATCTTTAGGCGAGGGGGATACGTTTAGGCGAGGAAAAAAATTGCTGATTTTCATGATGTTTCTTTTTTAAGGATTGATTTCTTCACCACTTTTAAGACTTACGAGGAACATTACTCAAGTGTCCGCCTTCGATTTTGTTGAAATTCATATATATGATGAAGCATTGAAAACTATTAGACTCGTATTTTTTTTTATCGGCGGATAAATGGTTTTATGAGGGGAAACCACCCCTCAAAGGAAGGTGTGTCGCCCCTCTATTTTTTTAAACTCATACATGTGATAAAGCATTGAAAACTATTAGAGAGGTATTTTTTTATGGGGGAAAAACGGTTTCGTGGGGGAAAACCACCCCTCGAAGAAAGGTGTGTCACCCCTTAATTCACTTTTTTCCCAATACTTCTATGTTGGATTTGTGATATTGGAGATTTCATCGCTGGAACCCAACGAAAGTTTAGTAGCCCGCGCTTTTTTGGCAAATTTAGGCTACGAGAATCAGTCAAACTTTTTTTTAGAAAATCCTTTTCAGATCGCTACATCCTAAATCTGGAGGACATAAGTTGGATGATAACAAAAGTCAAGCAATAACAACGAAAAATGAATTTTCGTCGCATTCAAACGATGTAAACTTCAACATCATGTGGATTTTTCATTGCTTTACATGAGAAGATTTAGTATAATTAGGATAATAGAGGATATAATTGGGATAGTACATCATCCCCTGCCGTTAACAACCCTTCGGTGAGTTTCTATTTAAAAAAACAGGTGTACACTTTAAACCTTTCTTAATATATCAGCATACTTGAAAATCGGAAACTTTCAAATTGATTGGCTGTGAAAGTTACACAAAATTTCAATTTTGGAAACGTGAGCATTTTATTTAAAATTTCTCCGGGTCAAAATGACCCAGTGTGTCAAGTAGGATTAAGAGATCATCACAGTATAAATTTAAGAAAAAATCGATTTTTGGCATTATCCGATAGAATAGACGGTTATACACATGGACCTGGCATCGCCGATTGATCGTAAGTAGAAAATTTATATGAAAATTTCGCACTCGAAACTTTAAACGCGTTTTTCTCCAAATGTCGTTTGTCAAAGTGGTGTACATTCTCAAATTTTGACGAAACATTCTTCACGCCATTCTTTATCTTGCTATCGAAGCATTTTTTTTAACTCTTTATATTTTTTTAACGAAAAACTTTCGGAAAAATAAGCTAAAGTCGATACTTTTTTTTCAAACCGCTGCCATCTTGTCAATTTTTATTTTAAGTGCCTTCACAGCAAGATAGCGGATTTCATACTGTTTAATAATCTTTTTACAAATTTGTTTCTTTTTTTGAAGACATTTCCAGCCGTAAAAAACCATTTAAAAATTTATTTTCTGTTCCTAATGAGTGCTTTCAACAAAAAAAAATCAGACTGATTAGCGTATTTGATCGATCTTACGCGAAAATCAGCTATTTTTCGACCCGTTACACTGTGATGATCCCTTAAGGGAGACTTTGTCCTCGAAGTGCCATATTTCAGGTGTTTACATTTTATTTTTTTGTAAAGGAAACGAGTAAAGCTTTTTGAGTGCGGTTTTTTCTTGCTTTTATTCATGATATATAGGACGTTAAAAAAAATGTTTTTGAAAAAAAAAACCAATATGGCGGCCGTTGCAGCTCCGCGAAAACAGGTCCTCAAATAGCGGGAGGTAAACGGCTGACATCACTGCCCCCTCTTTGTTGATCTGAAACACAAATTCAAAGCATATTATCAATCTGTGACCCTTTGGTCATGGAATGACGGATCGGTTTTTCGTTTAGTACAAATTTCGGAAAATGGCGGCAATTTAAAAAAAATCGAAGTTTCGCGTTTTTTTTTCGCATAAAAAGATAAATAATAAATGCAAAAATGTATCTATCGAAAAAACGATCCGTCATTCCGTGAAGACATATTTTCTGAGTATGTTCTCCAAATTTCAGGTCGATATGTTAATTACAGCGGTCAGGAGAATGTCAGCCATTTTTAAAAACGTGTTTTCGAGAAAAACGCGTTTAAAGTTTCGTAATGTGTTTACACAAATGTGTTTATAATTACCGCTAATCGGCAATGCCTGGTCCATAGAGGCATCCCTCCTCTTCTTCTAGCTGCTCATGTTGAGCCGCTAACATCTCCCGCATCTCCGCAAGGACAAAGTCTCCCTTAAGTGATGTTCTTTGTCAAGTGTGTTTCATTACTGCTTTTGGCTATTGCTAAGTATTTTCCTATTTGTTCTAATTAAAAAAAAAGGCGGAGGTATATCCCATGACTTTTCGGAAGTGTCAGTTCCGATGCAAGACGATTCGTCATTCCAACGCCCTACGTTGAGATTATCGAGTGCGAAGGTTCCGAGCGAAAGCAAATACGTTTATAATTGCATACGCGATTCTGCAATTATTAACGACTTGTTAATTGCCGCTCAAGTGGCTTGCTCAAAAGAGGCAAGACGATTTGGCTGCAAAGAATTTCAGCTCGACTGGGGAGAAGCTGGGACAGAGTCATCGAGTCCGAGGCTGGTGAGCAACATCTTCATTGGAGTGCACGAGAGGGAGAAACGCGGACTAGGAGGAGCGAATCGAGGCTCGCGACGAGAAGAAACGAGAGGAAGTTTCATTCTTCGCATATGCAGTCACAGGCAGCAACTCTCTTCCTAACGTGTAAGGGAACTAGGGGCAAAACGAAGGTGTGGGCTAAGATGAACCATAAGCCTAGCTACCAAGCTGTGTGTGCAAGCACAGTGCTTGCACACGATGGAGTTTGAAGGGGCAGCGAGGAGGTGAATGAGTGTGAAAGCATCAACTGTGGCGGAAGCACGCGTCTCGAGTGACATAACAATATCGATTTTTTGACAAAACGATCTAATTTTTGGTAAAGTTTATCATCGTTTCAGTTAATTTGAGTTACTGATATTGATGGGAGACAGCTGAGTAAACGCAATGAAAGTACTGATTATTAAGGGGTCTTCTCACTTTGGACGCTAAAAAGGCTATTTTCATGATTTTTTAAATAGGTTTATATTATACATATTGATATAAAAGTTGTTACACTTTAATACACTTTCTAAATACATTTAAAAAAAAATTTTTAATTTATTTGAGTTACTATTTATAGATGAAAATGGTAGTTAAAAAATGTCCTAAAAAATTGTAGGTCTGCGCTGTTAATAAAATCTCGGAGATGGATCATTCGAAACAAAAACATCGAACAGTTTTAGATTCAGTGCGTTGAGGGGAGGACCAGAGTAAACGGCGAGAAAAAAACAGGTAAACTTCGGGAATTTTTATCTCAAAAACTAATGTTTCGATTGGATCCGGGTTTTTTTTAATGGATAGTGTGTACATTGAGGTATGTTTGGGAATTTTTAAAAATAAATTCGTTGTCTGGAAGCGATTCAAACGCGATTATCTCGAAACACAGTTTTCCGAGTCGGTGCCAGATTTATCTCGAAAACGGCTTGTCCGATTTTGTCCAAATTTGGATACAATATTCTTCGATAGTTTTTCTCGTTCGCCACGTAGGATTTTTTTGAAATTTCGATTTTTGACGGAATTGCGACCGTTTTGATTTAACATTCGTTTTCCGTTCGCAATTTCCGACGATTTTGGATTGCATACACGTTGCATAAAAAAGCAAAGGTGCAATCAAATAAAAAACCCCTATATGGCGAATGAGAAAAACTATCGAAGAATATTGTATGCAAATTTGGACAACATCGAGAACAAGCCGGTTTCGAGATACATCGGGCACCTACTTTGAAAACTATGGTTCGAGATAATCGCGTTTGAATCGCTTCCAGTCAACGAATTTATTTTTTAAAAATCCTAAACATACCTCAATGTACATATTTTCCAATAAAAAAAACCAGGATCCAATCGAAACATTAGTTTTTCAGATAAAAATTCCCGAAGTTTACCTGTTTTTGTCGCCGTTTACTCAGGTACCTCCCCTTAATGGCTATAGCGCATGTAATGCGATTTTTGATATTTGCAAAAATAACAAAATGTCGGATATCTTTTGAAAAAACAAAAAAAAAAACGTTTTTCTTCACCGTTTTTGGCAAAAAATAGGAAATATCGAAATTTGAAAAAAATCCTCTATATGCGCTATAGCTATACTTCTAAAGAATATGTGGTTAAAATGTCACAAGGATCGGTTCAGTAGTTTCGAAAATTTTATTAACAAGCCGTCGAAAAACGTTGTTCCGAGAAAAATTAGTTTAAAGTTTGCTTGGGTTACATAAATACATAAAAAAAGTTTTTTAAAATGTATTTCGAAATTGTATTCATTAAGAGGTTACCCCCACTTGCGATTTTGAAAAAAATCGTTTTTTTTTATTGCATTTTTTTGCAATGTATAAGTATCTGAGAATATGTCCTGAAGATTTCAAGTCGATCCGAACAAAATTGACTGAGATATGAGCGTTGAAAGAGAAGAATCCGCGTTGAAAGAGCGTTGAAAGAGAAACTTTAAACGCGTTTTTCTTAAAATGGCATTTCTGAAGTCGGTGACCAAGATTACTCGAACACTAATGAACCGATCTTCTTGAAATTTTGCAGGCTTATTTAATACATAAAAATGTAGTCTTCAATCGTTCGATTTCTTTTTCGAAAAAAATGGCCGTTTTATAGCCAAAAAACGGCCGTTTTTTTTCGTTAAAATCGAACCATTAACTTTGACTGTCCGCCATTTTGTGAAAAATGAATATTTTTTAAAATCCTTCGATTAAAGACTAGTTTAAACTTCTACTTGACTTAATCCTTCCGCATTTTCTTTTTCAGATGATCCACTTCGCCGCAATGTTGGTCACCGCAAACCGTGTATATAAAAACATTATTTCATTGACGGCCATTTGCCACTAAACAATGTAATATTTTTCAATAAAAAAATTACTGAAAGTTCTTCAAGACGTGTTCTTTAAGATGGTATATTGATCGATGAAAAAAGTTTTGTAGTTTTCTTTTAAAAAAATAATGAAAAAGGCCTTTTTTTGCGCTACAAGTAGGGGTAACGCCTTAAGTGTAACAACTTTTATATCAATATCTATAATATAAACTTATCAAAAAATGCATGAAAATAGCCTTTTTTAGCGTCTAAAGTGAGAAGACCCCTTCATATAATAAAACCGGTTGGTCAGAAAATGTTCACGGTTATTGCGTTTTGTTGATTCGTTAACCGTCTAATGGGGCAAGATGAATAGAAGCTATCGCAAAACCGCAAGATTTTACAACGTACCACGATCTACGTTAGAGATACGTGTTGAAGCTATAAGGAAGGGTGAAATGACACCAGTAGGGCCTCTTGTTCCTCTTCAACTGGTGTTTCTACCAGAGGAAGATGAACAACTAACAAACGATTTAAAAAATACACGGAGAGAAAAGTCCACGGTATTTTCAACACACGCCCATGGTAAAAGAGGCGATAGTAAAATTCATTAGAGTTTATTGACACCGCAATCAGAATATGCTTAACACGACTGTAAGCGAAAAGTAAACCTGAACACGCGATTTGGGTGGCGTGGTTGACTATCTATTATCCCCGAAAGGATTATTCACTATTGTAAAAGGCTAGGCAATATAGATATGGTTGATTCAGTGCTATAATAAAATCGGCGTACAAATACTAATGTTGTATACTGTGCGTTAAGTTTTGTTCCGTCAAACTTCTACTATTCTTCCCGAGTTTATACAATTCGTATGATTAACAATAACGTTTTTCGAGTATAATTTGTTAAAAGACCTTATGAAAAGTGACTATTCGAAAAACATGATAGCAAAGTTTACTTATAGCGAAGACGTAATTCATTTGCAGTTCGAGCAACCGCAGTTTAATAGTTTTGAGCACTACGCATGTTTCACAAGCTGTTACATAGTATGTTTGTTGCATTGCAAAAATAGGATATCAGTTCAACACTTTTGTAGTTTTATCTTGCCCCACATAGGGGGCAAGATGCGAAAAATAAAGGTTTAATTACAAATATACAGGGTGTCCCAGAACTGAATGCGTTCCCTGGAATGGGGGGTTGGGGGTGAAATTCTGAGACGATTGATATAAGCATGTGTGGGTGTCAGATCAACCCCTGAATTATTATTAATTTTTAACGGCGGGCCAATCAGGTGCGCCCGATAAGCCAGCGTGTCGCTCACCAACGTACGCTGGCTTATCGGGCGCACCTGATTGGCCCGCCGTTAAAAATTAATAATAATTCAGGGGTTGATCTGACACCCACACATGCTTATATCAATCGTCTCAGAATTTCACCCCCAACCCCCCATTCCAGGGAACGCATTCAGTTCTGGGACACGCCGTATATTGTATGCTAACAATCAGAAAGACTGGTTGTTTCGTTTCCAAAATGAGCGGATTAATAAATATTGATTAGTTTAAAAGAATAAATGAATTTGACTGATTCATATATATTGTTTTGATTTGAACATGACATTAGTGTTCGCATTTTGCCCCTACTTCCCCCATGTGCAACGGACTAGCTGTGTGCCTCATTTTCGACGAGCCTCCATCATGCCCGCACATCTAGTCCATTTTGAGAGCGCCGAATGCCGCAACGAGGTAACATGAACGAGTGCGGAGTGAGCACCCGTATAGCCTGTACGGTAGGCAGATGCGTTCAGCAGGCAGAAGGGCGCAAGTCCATTCTTCCGCCGGCTGACCGGCGGACTCTGTGCGGACCTGTCGCACTCTTTCCTTTTGCGGTAGACGAGGAAAGCGAACGAGAGTCGCCGAGTAGGCTCGGAAGGTACGCCGCAGAACCATTGGGCCCTTGCCAGGCGAGGCGAGCAACGGAATGAGAAAATCCAAGCTCGATGAGAAGGACGAGAATAGCGAGAGCTGAGAGAGGGTGGTCGCGGTTGGGGGGGCCCTGCGAGCCCCAACCTATCCCTTGGAACCTTTGGTTACGCCTGGCCGCAACATTCCCGCGGGCCGAAAATCCTCGAGGTCCTTTCAGCCCCACCATCGATCTACGGGACCTCTCGAGGGGACCGAACCTTCCGCTCCATTCGCTGCTTTATCCACTGCCTTGCCTACTCCAATCATCCGTCTCCTTCTCTTGCTCTCTCTCTCTCTCTCTCTCTCTCTCTCTCTCTTTCTCTCTCTTTCTTTCTCTCTCTCTCTCTCTTCCGTCCTCTTCTTTCATTTTCTCATTTCTCCGTATCGACCAGGGACCGTCTCATGGGTCTCAAGGGGCCCGTGGCGGCGCCGCAGCGCCACCTCGCCCCTCCATTTCGACCTGTTCAGCCCTATGGCGAGTTCTCCATTTTACGACGCTACAGAAGCAACTTGCTATGATTTCTCCAGCGATTTTATTCCGAAAGACTGAGCAAACGGCCCGCGCACTGCCAGATTGTTCATGGCGTACAGGGACACTGAGCGGACAAAGGGAACTCGATGGCGACGACGTATTTTAGGGAAGGGACATTATTTACTCGACAATATTGACGCACATGGTCTTATTGTTTTTTCAGGTATTTTTTTTACGAGCCTAGAGAGAGGTCATTCGAGATTGTACTGCTTTTTGCATTTCGGGAATGTTTTCGAAAGCAAAATCGTAGAAAATGCGAAAAATCAGCCATTATTCGTTATTCATTCATTGTTCATTCGTTATTAATTAATATACATCAGTTATTATACATTTATATCCGATTCGGAGGTGACACCTACATTAAAAAAATTATTCTTCGGGGTAAACCCTTGAGAATGTTTTTCAAACATAATGGTCTTTCCAAATTGTCCCCTTCTTCTCGATATCTCATCGATTAATCTGAAAAAAAACCAACGAAGATTTTTCGTTAATTAATACTCACGCGCGAAATATGAACCAAGAAAAAGTTAGAAAAGTGTAAAATCGATGAAATGGTACGCTTTGAAACAAAAAGGTTGAATTTTCCAACGAAAGAATGGCCACATTTCGCAATAAAAACATACTTTTTTTTTATTTTCAAAAACATTTAGGATTGTGTTTTTACCAATAAGGTTTAGAAGATTTATACTAAATTCCATCAGAATCGGTCGATTAGTTTTCTAGCTATACGTCACGCCAGTTTTGAAAATGCAGTTTACAAGACCGTGCCATAACTCCGCCATTTTTGAAGATTCATTTTTTAACTACCATGTCACAGCCAAAAGTGTAATAAAACATATCCCAAGTCTCGAAAATGGTGAAGAAACTCATCTTTAAAAAAAAATCATGAAAATTAGCAAATGTTGTCCTCGCCTAAAGAAGATAAAAGTTGTCTCCCTCCTTCACCGTTGTCCTCCGCAAGATCGGTCTACTAGGTTGGCAAGGGAGCCTTTGCGTTTTATCACCAAAAATCAAATAACAAAGCAGTCTTGAAACTAACGATTAATTTTATTCCATGTAAACACCATTGGAGTTTATTCAGAATCCGATGGTGGATACATAGAATAGAACTAATAGATAAATAAAACAAATCAAATAAATCAAATAAATCAAACAAATAAAATAATCGAAATAATAAAATGATTAGGTGGATACATAGAATAATTGAAATGCAAGCACTTTCTTACCAACCTAATAAAACGCCTCCCGCGTGTTCGGAGGGGAATTCAGGCGCCAATCGAGGCAAGCCATCGAAGCCCCCGCTGCATTTGTTTTAAAATTGGTGTACTCGAAATTTCCGACGATCCAATTTCACGCCGGTGCTTAATCGAAGAATGCACGATGCATCTCGAGCTGGTACGCGGGGCCGGTAAAGTGCAGCAGGTAAAGGAGAATCCGGTGGTCGAGAGAGTTAATGCCGCGGTAGGATGGAGGCGGGCGGGGGGGGGGGGTTGAGGCTTAGGGGAGAGTACAAGAGCCGGGGACGCGACGAAAGAGCAGGAAAAAGAAACGAAGAACCGCGGCGACAGTGCAACGCGAGAGAGTGAACGGCGAGGGGGCGGGGAGGGGCAATGGCGGAATACAGCGGAGAGAAGAGAGCAAAAGAGAGAAAGATAGATAGAGAAGTAATACCACGGCAGGGGCAGCAGCAAAGAGGAATGAAGAGAAGGTATATAGAGGAGTTCTGGTATGGTATGGTGGAAGAGGCTTTCGGCGGTTAGTAGAGTGACTGAGGCTCACTCGCCGAGAGAGCGAGCGAGTATTTTCGCTGGCCTTGACGCAGCGACGGAGGGCGATGCACCTCTTGGCGAACACTGTGAAACCGGGACCGAGCGCTCTCTCGCAAACTGCAAAGAACGCGCGCGCACACACACACGCACACACCTACACCAACATTACAGCGAAAAGTCTTTTTGTAACGAGTGCGAAAGAATAAAAACGAGCTTTCGCGGTAAAAATATCGAGGAGGTCCAAAAAGTTGTCCAACCTCATCGGCTTGACGGTTCAATGTACCTTGAAGACATTCGACCATCCCTGCCATCACGCGGTCCAATCGATTTCCGCTGGTCCTGTGGATCGCGTCCGATCGCGTATTCATCTGAAAAAGCTACACTGAGAAAAACAAACAATTGAATCGAAAAAATATATTGGTTGATCCGAATAAATGTGCTGCTGCACAATCTCATATATCGGTGGAGGGCAACCAATATTTACGATACTATGAAATATTGGAAAATGTGATTGATTTGAATAACATATTATTTTATTTAAAAAAGCTCTTCTGTTCTCTGAATATCTACATTATCCTTCAAATAAAATTATATTCTATTGAAATCACTCTATATACAATCCGTAGATGTATGGATGGAATAACTAAGCGGTTGTTACATTTTTTATTTCGTACAAAAATATAATCAATAATATAAATTATTTCTTTACTGCATCGAAACGAATATGCCATGGGACGTAAGTTGTTCAATTTGTTTTAAATCTTAAGGCGTTACCCCCACTTGCAGCGCAAAAAAAGGCCTTTTTCATGAATTTTTTTAAAGAAAACTACAAAACTTTTTTATTCGATCAATATACCATCTTAAAGAACACATCTTGAAGAACTTTCAGTAATTTTTTTATTGAAAAATATTACATTGTTTAGTGGCAAATGGCCGTCAATGAAATAATGTTTTTATATACACGGTTTGCGGTGACCAACATTGCGGCGAAGTGGGTCTTCTGAAGAAAAAAATGCGGATGGATTTAGTCAAATATAAGTATAAACTAGTCTTTAATCGAAGGATTTTAAAAAATATTCATTTTTCACAAAATGGCGGACAGTCAAAGTTAATGGTTCGATTTTAACGAAAAAAAGGCCGTTTTTTGGCTATAAAACGGCCATTTTTTTCGAAAAAAAAATCGAACGATTAAAGACTACATTTTTATGTATTGAATAAGCCTGCAAAATTTCAAGAAGATCGGTTCATTAGTGTTCGAGTAATCTTGGTCACCGACTTCAGAAATGCCATTTTGAGAAAAACGCGTTTAAAGTTTCTCTTTCAACGCTCTTTCAACGCGGATTCTTCTCTTTCAACGCTCATATCTCAGTAAATTTTGTTCGGATCGACTTGAAATTTTCAGAACATATTCTCAGATACTTATACTTCAAAAAAATGCAATAAAAAAAATCGATTTTTTCAAAATCGCAAGTGGGGGTAACCCCTTAAATAAAAAGTGAGCATTAGAATGATCGTGCACGCAAATAGTGGGGAGAATATGAGATATCCAATGGAATACCCATGGAGAGAATATCAGATATTCAACTGATAAGAACAGATATTACACTTTGATCTTAGCCACAAGCCAAGAAGCGATACTTTTTAGAGTTTCTCCGGCATTTAAGTAGATTTTCGGTTCGCGCTACGCTTACGAGAAACGAGCTCGCGTGCGGCTTCTAGCGGTTACTCCGAGAACTACGGGTTTGCTCACACCTATAGTTTCGGTGGCCCTCGGCCATGATTTGGCTGAATTTGTTCAACCAAATGCGCAGGAAACAAATTTTATTTTCGCATAATTTTGTAACCAATTCAGACATTTGCTTAATATTTTTCAATCAAAATACAATACTAATAGTTTAACGAATAATGTACTTGAAAATCAATATCGGATATTTTTCAATCAAAATAAAACATTAATATTTTAACGAATAATGTACTTGGAAATCGATATCGGATATAGCGAAAAAAAAATCAAATAACATATTTACTCAATAGAAATTTTATCTGAATCAAACGAGCGAAATTCAATTTTTCTCGTGTACTCGAATCAACAATATTAATGTTACTCATTGAAACGCTTTTTTTGTTCGTGGCAGAAAATGCATTCAAAACTATATAATTTGTTCGCGATAATTTTTTAGATAGTTTCAATAATATATTATTCTCGGCCAACAAAATATCCTTTGAATAAAAAAAACTTAATTTTATCCTGTTATTAAAGTCAATGGCGTTTTATTTGGACTAATAAATCCGATTATTTACAACAACAATTCCACAATTGAATCAACGAAATTTCATTCAATAACGCCAATGACATTGGATCAATGATTTTTTTTCCGTGTACAATTTCTGATCATCAATTGACATTCGGTGCCGGCCGATAACTCAAACATGCCGTAGTCAGATGTGTGAACGATGATCAAATGGAGCGATGAGCTACAAAGCGAAGACGGCCAGGGAGTGAGAGGAGAACCAAGCGAGCGAGAGAGAGAAAAAGAGTGCAGACGGTCAGAGCTCGATTTCACAGAACCCATTTCTCATCCATTATTTTCCCCTTGGCACCCATGCATCGTTCGCAAAAACGCACATAGGCGGATCGCGTTGTGTGTATACCCGGTAAAACGCACAAGACTTTGGTGCACATTCGCGGTATGTGCATCAATAGCTGAGAGCGAGAGGGGCGCATGTGACGGCGCGAGGTGGTGATTCCACGAGGCTGCTGATACGCCCTTCTTGTGCGACACCGCGAACGTATTGTACCTACGTACAAATGTTCGGCCCGAGTTTCCCAACGTCGTTCGTGCGAATGCCGGTTGCGCGCAGATGCACACACACGTACGTTGCACGCCGTGAATCGCATCGCTCATGGGCGCTCACGGCACACATCAAGGAGGCGAGAGTGTAAGAGAGAGGGGGAGAGAGGGGGGGGAGAGGGGGAGAGAGAGAGAGAGAGAGAGAGAGAGAGAGAGAGAGAGAGAGAGAGAGAGAGAGAGAGAGAGAGAGAGAGAGAGAGAGAGAGAGAGAGAGAGAGAGAAAGAGAGAGAGAGAGAGAGAGAGAGAGAGAGAGAGAGAGAGAGAGAGAGAGAGAGAGAGAGAGTGAAAGAGGCCCAATGCACTCGTGAAGGAAGGAAGGAATGAAACGAGGGGGGCTTGTGACGTAGGGCCATAGCAGGCTAGCGGGCAGCACCATACGCTGCACCGGTCCGGCCTATACACGCAAGCATTCAATGGCGCACAGAGAAACAACGGCGCGGCCACGTATACGTATACGTTGCTCTCATATAGAAGGGCAAACGCGCGGAGGCTTTTATACGCCGAAGAATCGGGCAAAAAGTGGTGGGGGGAGAGAGTCCAGCGCTCGAAGAGCTTCGGGGCCCGGTCCAACCCGCGAACGCTCGACATTGACCTCACCCAACCGCCGCGCTAGTGAGAGAGGCCCTGGTGCGCCCCCCTCTCCCGTTTACGGTCCCCGCGCCTTTCCCCCTCGACTCGCCACGGGCTAATTCCCCTCCCGGTCCCTCCTCGATGCTCCGGACGCGGCTCAACTCGGGCCCCTACCCCCTCTACTCGCGTACACTGTCCGCCAAAAGTCCACCGAGAATTCGCCGGCTATTGCACCAACGAACGAGCCTGCTACCACACTTTCCGTTGGCCTAACTCGCAACCTGGCGAAGTCGCTCACTCGAAGAGTCGACCAGAATCGTATGTGCACAGGATGAAATGTAAGAGGGGTGCATGGTGGCTCTGCAAGAGGGAAAAGGCGATAACAGGTGCGAGCGAGGCCTTACCAGGTTCTGGACTAACGACCCTGAAGTGACGTTGCACCGACCAAAATCTATGCGCGTGCATGGACGCTCTCGTCGGGTACGCTTCTTTGGGGGAATCGCACGACCTTGCGCATACTCGCTTCTCGAACGTGTCTGATCCTTTAGTTATTCTTGTGACGGTTTTTTGGTTTTTATTCGTGTGCTGTTGATTCGCCATTTTTTGTCGCTTTTGCAAATCCTTTATTAACAATATAAATATATATATATATATATATATATATATATATATATATATATATATATATATATACATACATACATACATATATATATATATATATATATATATATATATATATATATATATATATATATATATATATTGTGGTTGAATTATTATTTGTTTGTTGTTTTTTATTGTTAAGTTATTTAATTTAGTGCAATATATTATGATGGACATTGTTAATGTATTATTTTGTTTTTTATTGTTAACTTTTTAAATTTATCTTTAATTTTAATATACCTAATATAATTTTTAAATTTTTAATTTTATATATAATCTTGCTAATATATGGTAATAATATTACACAATATTATATATTAGGTATATACGATATATATAAATCCTATCAATGGCGAATCTATCTTCTCTATTTTACCTTTTTTTTTATTACGTTTTAAATTAACTACGAGCTGCGTTCCTGTAATAGTTTCTTTTTAGTAATAGGATTTTTTTTTCATTACTTTTTTTCCAGTTCACATATTCATCAACGTAATTTTTTCCGTTGTATAGAAGGTGTTCCTGAGGGTTGACGGGCCGACCCCTTTCGACACACCGAGTCAGCAAAGTCAGCACGAGTCCTGTGCTTGCTGTCTGATCGCTGCCAATGATTGAAAAATTCTCATAGAAAAAACTCATTTTTCCCCAACTTCATGTATTGAGCTTCGATTTTTTCCAATATCGAGTTTTAAGTTTGGGCTTTTTTCCAACGTCATTTTTCAACTTTGGATTTTTTCCATCATTCATTAAGTTTAGATTTCATGCAGTATATTTTTTTTCATTTAGGTTTTGTTTCCCCTATTATTTTTCAAATTTGGGCTTTTTTCCAATATAATTTTTTAGTTTGGAGATTTTTCAATTTTAGACTTTTGAGCCGAAAATTTTTCAAGTTGTATCCAACGTGTTTAGTAATTACATTCAAGATCCAGAAATACCTCCCGCATTTTGTTCCTCCATGCATCTAATGGCGAAATACAATGAGAACCCAACAAAAGCTAGGTCGTAATGTTTTCTTCAACAAACTAAATATTTCATATTTAATCTTGCTCCTCACTATCAGTACACCACCAAAAAATCAGCTGATTAATGGTTATCCCATGAAGAATCAGCCATCCAACAATTAATTGCGTGCTGGTATCATTTGAAGGAAAACATCTGTTTGCGCGTATGCCTGCATTAATAACGTGGTTAATGTGGGGACCTTTCAGCTCGGAGTCTCGTATTCTCGAAGGTGGCCCCGTTGTCTTTCGCGGTCACCCACGCGATTCCGCACGACCGTAGGGATCGGTTCTCCACTTCGTGTCAAATAGACAAAGCCTTTGGTTTCTCTCGTTTCTCTTTCGACTGAATCGCTTTCGTGTTATGAGATATATATATATATATATATATATATATATATATATATATATATATATATATATATATATATATATATATATATAGTGAGCAAAGCAAGCAGTAGTCCTCGCAGTGTGCTTTCCCGCATTCACCGTCCGAGTCGACGAGTGACTGGCCGATTATGCAAGCTCGCGGAGACGTACGTTTTAGTCGGTCGTATAGTTGCGCCATTATACAGACGAATATAAGCGAGGGACCTTTTTGCGGCTGGTCGTCGTAGCGTTCGTTTTCTCGTCGAGTTGGCCGCAATACTCGGAGCCGCGCGTGTGCTCGCCCCGATCCCACGTGCATGTACACGCTTTATTGTATTCCGTTTATCGCCATAGACAACTAGACCGCCGAGCAGACGTGTATGACACGAATAGTTTGCTGTTTAGCGTGTGCCGATATTGTCCGCCTGTCTCCACTGTAAGAGAGATAGAGAGAGAGCCAGGGAGGGAGATGGAGATGCATTTAAATCACGGTTAATCATGCTGTAGTAGTGGCATAAGCCAATGCGCTCCTCATTGATGTTCGGAAGGCTCAGTGCACCGGAAAGAAAAGAAAAACCAGTTGTTTCGAGCCCCGGAAGGAAAGCGAGGTTTTTCTTCGAGGTCAGGAAAGAAAAGTGAATGATTTATTCACGAGATGAAATTAATGAGTTTTATCATTTTTTTTTAATTAGAGATTCCATTGTGTGTGAAAAGTGGAACATTTTTGGATCACTTGCAGTATCTTTGAAGAACTAGCTGTCATATTGACGAAATGTTACAGTTGATGTGAATTTATAAAGTGATTATTTACTAGTAATCGGAGGTTGAGGTTGAATTGACATAACCTGCCAGGCTTGGAACATCATCTAGGATCTAACTAAATCCAAACAATGTGCAGCGTCGCTCGGACATGCTGTCCACAGCTGGATGTTCATTTTCGTCACTTAGTGTTTCGAAGTTACGATCGCTCTTTCAGGTTTAACCTCATAATCAGGAACAAAAACATCACATGGTAAGTTGAAATGGTAATAAACGCCTTTCGGCAGTTTGCGAATTGTTTGATTGAGGCTGGCTCGAGAGTGCGCTCCTGGCAACTTGCCCATGCGGCTACGTTCGTGCGGAGTTGCGCCAAATGGACAACATGACCGAGACCTTGGCGACCCGTGCAAGCTTGCGGGAGAAAAGAAAATGCTCAGGAAATAGAAGGGCAGCCGAGACTAGTGTTTTGTTGTGCCTGCGCGACATTTTTATAAATTGGATTTTGGGGAAGTACAATCAGGCGACTATTAATATTGGAGAAGGTGGACTATCGAATGGACCCGAGGATTGGATCGATGCAACAAGTGTCAAGATTGGGCTCGCGGGACATGTGCAAATCCGGCGGTTTTGTACTATAACTGTGATGTAGGAAAAAATGATTTGGGTATCGAGTTTTGAGATGGATCCCCACTCTTTAGGGAAGCAAAAATGAAGTCTGAGTCTGCAGTAGTTTTTTCTCAAGTTTGCTATACTTGATTGTACGGTTGTACCATGTTACCGTGCTGGCTCCTTGATTATTAGTGCATGGTTTTCTTTCTGTTTGCATTTTCACCATCATTCGCAATCTAAGGGGGGAGATACCTTCAGAGGAAAACCTGCTGATTTTCATGGTTTTTTTCAGGAAAGTTTTCTTTACCATTTTTTGGACTTAGGGTATGTTTTATTACTACTTTTGGCTGTTACATGGTATTTTTTTTAAATCATCGATAATAGAACAGTCTTCTAAGCTGGTTGCGGCGGATGTCGGACGGCGTGACACGTAACGTCTGCGGGATTAATATGAAAAAAAAACCAACGAAGATTTTTCTTTCATTTACACTCATACGCAGAATATGAACCAAGAAAAAGTGAGAAATGTTGAAAATCGATCAAATGGCACGCTTTGAAACAAAGAAATGGAATTTTCCGAAAAAAAGGTTACATTTTGCAATAAAAAAATCCTTTTTTTTATATGGTGGGGAATGTAATAAGGGAAAATACCCCGTATCTGGAAGCTATAATAACCGAAGCGTTCGCCGTAGCAGAGACAATAGAAGAAAGTAATAAATAGTACTTTTTTATATTTTCAAAAACATTTTGGGTGATCTTTCAGATAATAAGGTTAGAAATATTTATACCAAATATCATCACGCTCGGTTGATTACTAATTCTGATGAAATTTGAAAATTAATTGATGAAACAAATTGCCATGTAACAGCCAAAAGTAGTAATAAAACGTACCCTAAGTCTAAAAAATGGTGAAGAGATCTTTCCTTTAACCCTTCTCCTGCACACTTTCGCCACGAACTTCCGACTGCATATGGGGTCGATCGGACCCCAGACGTTTCTCAGACCGATGTATTTCGGTAAATATGCTTTTTTTGTAGAGACGTTTTTTGTAATCAATGATCCTTATGTTATGCCCCAAAATTTATTTTTTAAGAAAAACAAAAATTGAGTGTCCAAACATCCGTTCAAAGTGGGAGATGTGTTGGAAAGTACGTACTTTCATGATAAAGGTAATTTTTCTTCAAAATATAAAAAAAATGCTTTAAGGTTTTTAAAAAGGAAGCTTTGTAGATACGAAAAAAAATACAGTGTCGACCGCCTTTCCAAAAAGTATATTTATTCGGAGGTTTGAATTTGAACATTTTCGGGATAGTGAAAAATGGAAAAAAATTGACTCCTTCGGCAGATTAATTCTCGAAAACGTATATTTTCCGCATTTTTTTTTACTTCGATGACTCATTATTCGCATTTACCGCAATCGACGCATAAGTACGTTCGGTGGTCGTTGCACATAGCCCTTCTGCGTAACGGACACTTGCTTTTAGTTTTATGCTCCGCATTATAAATACATCATTTACCATAGTAGCGCAAAATAAAAAATATTGAGCATTTTCTATCGTAACTCACTTACACGTAGTAATAAAACGGTGGCGTATCATAATATCACACGACAAAATATCACCACGACAAAACATCACGACCATAAAATATCACAATCCGATTATTCTCCTCACGCGAGAGTGGGTCTTTTTTGTTTGTTGGTTTGTTTAGGTTTGTTTGGGTTTGTTATGTGACCAGGTGACATGAAACCAATGAAACACCAAATGTCCCAAAAAAAAATTGTTTTCACTTTCACCGCACTCTTGCATAAACGGGGTCGACTCGACCCCAGGTCCTTTTTCGACAGCTGTCCTCGGTACACGTGCAAGATGTGGGATGGGGTCCGAGTGTCCACCCATCGAGGAGTGGGGGAACATTCGAGCTCTGCGGCCGAATAGATTACCCCATTTTTAATACAGTCAGTTGAACAAAAAACAATGGGGTCAAAACGACCCCGTGTGCAATCGAAGGATTAAAAAACATGAAAATCAGCAAATTTTTTCTTCGCCTAACGGTATCGCCTAACGCCCTTTCAAAGCAAACAAACGTAGCCTCCTGGAAGATGTCTCCAAGCTTTTTCACACGTCCCCTTTCGGAATACCATTCTTCCCGCTGGCATTCTGCCTCAAATGAATAATCCGAATGGCACTTTGACGTTTCACCAGAACACGGCAGGTATCCTCCAAAGCCATTCAACTCCTTGATCATGCGGAATACCGTCGTTCGAAGGCTCGTAACTCCACGGCTAACCGTTCCTCCACAACGGACAAATCATTATCGTTCCCGTAAATCCCCGTCGACTTTCCGCCCGAATAATTGCGCGATAAATTTTTCGCCTCGCGTTGAGTTGGCGATTTCCGTGCGAGAGCCCACGCCTCTGCGCGGTCAAGGTTTGGAAAGATAATAATTAATATGAGCGATCGTGAAAGGAACGAGAGGAGAGCGTCGTGTGTGCCAGAGCTGGGAACTGGTACACTGAAATATCGTCGTCGTCTCCGTCGAGTGCATAATAATACATTGTCGTTCGAGCGTGCGTCGCGCGAGTCACAAACTATTCCATTGCGGACAATTAGCTATTATTATCTTCGAGAGTGACCTATAGCTGAGGAGGGCCGATATCTCAATCGTATAATGGTGCCTCGCTCGACCACACGCCTCGCCTATCGTGCGTATACGTACGTATAAAATGCACTTGAATGCACGAGCAAAAGCTAAACCGAAGGCAAGTCCCACAGAGAGCCCGCATCTGCCCGAGTGGAATAAAAGGGTTCGACGACCCCGCGTTGGCTCGCCACGTATTTCGTGTAGGCCAACGCCTTCCTGACCGCACTCACTCTTTGTATATCGCGCATTTTCTAGCCGCGAATGCCCCCGAGAGGTGAATAGACGAACGTGCCAATTGGCACATCGAATTCGTCGGCACGGCATTGTTTTCGAATTACTCGCACCGCGGCCCACAACCTGTTGATGCCGATCGCACATTGGAAAGACAACGCGTGGCTTGAGCTGGCCGTCATTGGGGGATGGCGAGGAATTGGCTGTTGACAAAAATGGAATGGAAAATTCCAATGGAATGGAAAAATGAAATATTGGTGATCTTGATACTTTGTTGGTCGTTTGTGAATGAACAAATTCGTCGATCCAAGTGACTGTTTTTGAATTAACCCTTTGAAGCACACATTTTGGATAAAGTTCCGAAAAGCCCATACCGCTTTTTTCTTTGAAATTTTGTACACTTGTGTATTTTGACTCGCTGAACACGAGAATAATTAAAATTGGCGCACATTTGATTTTCAAGAAAAGAAAAACGTTTTTTTGTAGTTTTTAAATTTTATTTCAACAAATGTTGATCGTAGAGGAAAATGTCTTCTATAAAAGTTGTAGCCCATCAAAAGACTGATAATTTATGTTCTATACAAATTTTGTCTTAAATCATTATTTTCCAAGAAAATGGGATAATACTCCAATAAGTATATTTTGCTAAACTCTATTAGTTTCGATATTACCTACTTACGCACTTTACTGCATTTGGGCCCAAATAAACCCGAATAAAACAAACCCAAACAAACTCGAGTATGTTGAATTGTGAGGTGTGTAGTTCACTGGGGTGGCCGGAGGGCACTTCGGATGGGCACGTGGAATCGCGGGATGCGTAGAACACTGGGGTTGGTTTGATGGGTACCTTGGATAACATCGAAACTAATAGAGTTTAGCAAAATATACTTATTGGAGTATTATCCCATTTTCTTGGAAAATAATGATTTAAGACAAAATTTGTATAGAACACAAATTATCAGTCTTTTGATGGGCTACAACTTTTGTAGAAGATATTTTCCTCTACGATCAACATTCGTTAAAATAGAATAATAAAAACTACAAAAATCTGTTTTTTGTTCAGTTTTTATCTTGAAAATCAAATTTGCGCCATCTTTAATTCTCATATTCGTGTTCAGTGAGTCGAAATACATGAGTATACGAAGTTTCAAAGAAAAAAGCGGTATGAGCTTTTCGGAACTACACCCACTTAATAGGTATGTTTAAGGGGCCAGTCAACTTTGAAAATTTCGACGATGATGAGCAATCAGAAGGGATTTTGTACGGTGCAGGAATTGCCGAGTGAGTTTAGGTAAGAGTTTTTCTTAGTATAAACTTCAAACGCGTTTTTCTCAAAACAACGTTTTCTAAAAACGTTGGATTAAAATTTGGATTTAAAAAGTAGTTTTTTTGTTGCAATTTTTCGAAAACAATTGTCGTCAGCTAGAAGATAGCAATAATATCAACGTTTCTACCAAGTTTCAAGTCAATCGGCTTATAAGTTTTTGAGTAATCCTGCACGCCAATTTCGAAAATGCAGTTTCGAGAAAAACGCGTTAAAAGTTTACATAGAGTATGAATTAAATTGCACTTGGTAATTGTGGTAACTAATTACTTAAGTAACCTGTTACAAAGAAATTAAATTATCAATTGCAGACGGAATCGTAATTGTTAGTTGTGAATTTAATTACTTTTTGCCCATCTCTGCCTGCCCCTCTGCGCTCTGCTTCTATCTGCGGCGCGCGCTCCGAATCCGAGCGTTGAGGCACCACGTTGACGTGGTGTAACGTTTAAAGTTTTTCGAATTCCGCTTTGAAACTTCGGAAAAATATTCTACATATTTACTGTGGGTAAAAAAAGTATGTATACACGTCGTCTATTTCACGTTACCCTACGAAACAAATAAAATGCTTTATTGAGTTTCTGTTTTCGACAGCAGATCCTCAATATACATGGTGTCTGTTTACAAAAATCTTGGGAAAACACGAACAGACAAATAAAGCCAAATTAACAACGGTTTCGTTTGAGATGTACAAATACTTTTTTCACCCACTGTAGTTGTATCTAGAATATTAAAAGTTTATAATATATAATATTAAAATTAGAATATTCTAGGACCTTCTTGAAGATTCTATAATATTCTGGAACATTCTTCAATATTCTCCAGCATTCTCGAACATTCTAGAAGACTGTCCGGAATATTCTAGAACATTCTGGAACATTCTAGAACATTCTAGAACATTCTGGAACATTCTGGAACCTTCTAGAACTTTCAGGAACATTCCGGTCAGTCTCGACCACTACGGCACTCGATTCCCAGCTGCTTCACCGACTTCCCATGAGAAGTCCATTGGCGCTATGCCCCATTTTGACACCCATATCTCCAAACCCAAGCCCTGCAGTTCCCAACCGAAACCTTCTCCATAGATGGGGGGTGAAGGTTTCCCATACCATATAACCCTATGGGACTGCGGGGCTAGGTTGCGGGAGCAGGTGCCGTTATAGCGGCACGCACGGATAAACCATGCTTACATTTATGCTATATATTGATCTATCGTACAAGAAAAAGTATGTCATCCTAAGCACAACTCCCTTAACGCGGTCCTCTAGTTTCTCGGCTGTTTTTTGACGGCTTTTTCAATAATTTTTTACGGGCAAAGCATCGAAATAATCAATCTCATTGTTTTTGCATAATCTGTATTAACATTTGAATAAGCTTTACAAATTTTTTGAAGTCAAAATATATAATAGAATAAAGGTTATAGTGGCCGACAGGAAGACATCAAGTAAAAGAGGTGCTCGACGGTGACCAAGATTGCGGCTGTTCTGCTTATCTGAAATCAAAAAACCAAACGGCATTTTAATCTTCATATTTAAGACTAGCGATTGAACTAGAGTGAATTCTAAATTACAAAAATTGACTTTTTCATACACTTTTGAAAATTACATTCTATTTTTACTCATTTTTTCTTAAGTTTTTCGCTCGTACAAAAAAAACTATCGAAGCAATCATGATAATCCTAGTTCAATCGCTGGCTTATAACATATTAAAGATGCCGTATAAATTTGAACAAGATCGGTGCAGTAGTTTCTGAAATATCGTGGTCACCGTTTCGAAAAATGGTGTTTCGAGAAAAACGCGTTTGAAAGTTCGCGCATGTGATTTATACTAAAAAATTTCATCTCACCGTCAATCTGCTATGCCTGGACCATACAATAGGCCTTCCTCTTCTTCTTGGAAGTCACGCAGAGCTGCTCCGTCTTCCCTTTTCGCGATTCGGGCCTGTTTTACAACATCACTCGTGCGCCTTTCTGAACGCTCGATCCGAGAGCTATCACGCTGTCGAACATATCCTTTAGCTTGTGGGCCGATTTTCACTCCCGTGGTTCCCAAGGTCTTCAGGATAGATTTGAATCCTTCGTTGAAGATTATGACAGCGAGAAACGTGGCGATTTCAACCACTTTTGGCCCAGAATGGAGGTGCTTCGGAGCAAAAGTCCAGATTAACGAATTGAGCGACTCGTTATTATTTTGAGTTTCCGCTCCCAGGCATCTGCTTAACAATTCTTCTTTGGATAAATCCTCATAAATTGGCTTTATAACTTTTTGAACTGCTTCAGAAAGAGGCGGTTTATTGTGTTTGAATTGCTCAGCCTCTCCGAGAAGCTCATACCTGCTCCGTTCCAGGGCCGTAACTTGTGAACCACTTCGAATATCGAAAAATCCTTTGGCACACATTTCCCACACATGTTGTAGATGTGATTTATGAAGAAAAAAAAATCGATTTGTTCGACACGAGAAATTAGAGGACTGCCTTGAGTGAACGAAAGTTCGATAGGAAATTAGATCTTTGGGAGCAGATTGCGAATATGCTTTTCCCTTTTACAGATGTTTACCGTGCACGGTTTTTTGCAGCATACAAAAAGAATCAACACCTACGATTGCGACGCGAGTGTACCTCGAAGGGTTCGTTAAGATACATTATTATGCAAATGATGACGGTTCTTTTTCACAAGTCGATTGTCTTTGCCCGTGAACGTACTTAGCGTCTTACGATAGATGGCGATTTATCGAAACTTTGACGTTTCATCACGAAACGCGTGTAACGGACTTCAATGGGTGCCTCGGAACGCGTTGGTCGATCATCGTGAATCAAATATCGGGCGTATCTACCTACGTGAGGTAAAACGTTCGGAGAGGCCTGATTCGAACGTGAACACACAGAGAGAGAGAGAGAGAGGGGCGGGGGCAGAGGAAAACAGAGAACGTCATGATCATGTTCCACTCCTTGCTATGACGATTCTTGGTAAAAGTTGAAAAATCTTGGGTATGGTGTTGGTGGTTCAGTTTGTTCGTGGCGATCCAGAGCTTGGTGACTATAAGTGCGATTTAACTGGCGCAGTAGGTAGGCCTACGATAAATAAATCATTCCGAAGTGATAGTGGGCGAGAGCGGTTGGTGCACCCACTGATGCTCACGTTCTCTTTCTCTCTCTCTCTTTCTCTCTCTCCCTCCCTCTCTCTCTTTTCTTGGGTTTGGGTTCTTGATTTTGTATTTTGCCTCACATAGTTCTCCGCCTAGCTTTGCCTCGCTGGACATTTTTGGTTTATATAGCTTTTTTTTTATACTGTGTTCAACCTTTCTTGCTCATACAATATTCGATAATTGTTTATTTTTATATTTTATCTCACGCCCTATATTTTTTATATGTTATTTTTCGTACTTTATAGCTGCTCTGCTATACCATGGAATGTTTTTTTGCTTGCACTTATTCTACTATTTGTTCCACTATTCTACTATTGTTATTTTGAATATATTTTTATTTATTCATTTTAATATTTCTTTGAATACCTTACATGTATTCTATTGCCTAAAGGTTCTTCCTAAGGCATATATTAAACTATTAATAAATTAATCTCTCTCTCTCTCTCTCTCTCTCTCTCTCTCTCTCTCTCTCTCTCTCTCTCTCTCTCTCTCTCTCACACGACTATTTTTCTTCCCTCATCATTTTCTCTTCAACTTCACTGACTGCGCTCCGATCTTCGGTTTGCTTTAGATATCCTGAATGCCACAAGATAAATTGGCTACTTTAAAAAAAACAGATTAGGCGAAAGATGAGACACGGAATTGTTGAAAAAAAAAGAAAATGCACGTGGGATCGCGAAATCCTGTCAGGAGGTAGGAAAGAACATAAAAAGAAGTTATCACTAAAGAATTGTCAAACTGTAACATTCAAAAGTATCCCGTCAATTAAAAACCACAGTACTTGGGGTACAAAAAATTGGTCGTTGTAAAAAACTATGCGAGGCTATGATTAAAGATGGCGTCTGTGATAACGTGGAAAAAAAAGGAGTGACGAAAGAGGGTCGCGCTCGCAAAAGACCGTGGCGAGCACCAACCCGTTCGTCCGTGCCAGACTTTACATTTCTTTATTTGTTCAAGCGTTCGTTGGGACAGCCGTATATTCGTGCGCGCCGCGCCATGGTCACTGGACTGGGCGAACACATACACACACGCATAGAGAAAGAGAGAGACAGCGATTTTGCGAGTACTTGAATTTCCTGCTCGCATGTGAAACTTATAAAAACAAGTTGCTTAATCGATTAACCGAGTTAACGGGTTATGTCGAATTGTAACAGTCGAAATAAAGCTCATTCTTGCGATTTTTTTTAGAAACTCGTGATGTTAAATTTCTACAATAATTAGGTATTTGAAAAAGTGTCATCCGAAGAACACTCCGTCATTTTTTTGTTTAAAAATATTTAATTATTATCGATTTAAAGCCCACCTTCCGAAAACGTATTTTGCTGTGAGCAGTGCCCTTCTGAACCAGGTTACCTAATATTGAAAAATCCAACAGATTTCCTTAGGATATCTCTCTCTCAACAAGGCGAGGATTACCCATTAGTTTATCTAATGAGTAATCGAAGGAATTTTTCGGAATATCATATTTAAAAAAATGGCGCGCGTTAAAATTGAGGATCTTGATTTTTGCGAAAGAATGAGCATTTTTCGTTCCTCAAATCAAAAGTATACATAGGAAAAAAAATCTTTCGATCAAATACTATATTTTTACATATAGAAGAAGCCTAAAAATTCAGAAAGATCGATGCAGTAGTTTTCGAGGTACACTGCTCGCCGAATTTGAAAACGTATTTTCGAGAAAAACGCGTTTAAAGTTTCGAACGATGTTCCAAGTGTTCCGACGGGGGTCAAGATAGCCCATAAATCTGTCAATTTTTATCTGATCACCTTGAAATTTTGATAGAACATTTATAAGATGGTTTTCTGTCAAAATATTTGAGTATTAAAAAAGATTCAATTTTTACACCTAGGTATAACCCCTTAAATCACACGAAACAGTATACAGAATACAGGT
Source organism: Ophion ellenae (assembly GCA_963210295.1). Taxonomy (NCBI): domain Eukaryota; kingdom Metazoa; phylum Arthropoda; class Insecta; order Hymenoptera; family Ichneumonidae; genus Ophion; species Ophion ellenae. The sequence continues at coordinate 30,375,379 of OY723394.1, read as the reverse complement.
TGAAATTTTTCTTGTTCACGTTGTAATCATGCATTTATTCCGATTAGAAAGAAATACGTAACATATACGAGGAGCGGACCTTTGTTTGTATCGTTACGTCTTTGCGTTGTAATATGTTTCGAATTCAATCTCGTTCTTCAATCGTGCTCATTAAGCGACTGTTGATTAAAAGAAGTTGTCACTCTCTTTCGATTCAATTTATGAACAGGTCCATGAACCCGATTCTTAATTCCATTATGGGGTGTAGAGGAAACTACGGTCCCGTTCATGATCTGTTCTTAGGTAAAACTATAAGCAACATCAGCATGGGAAAGATTCATGTGCTGGGGAACCATATAAATGTGTGTTGAAGCCACAATAGGGCTACCAATTCACATTAAGGAGTCCGCCAGCTTCGAATTTCAAAAATGCTGTTTTTATTGCGTAGTTTCATAGCCTAGGGTCTTAACTTTAATTTGCAAAAAAAGATTCTGTAAATGTTAAAAAATTGTCGGATTTGTGACGATTTTTGTGAAGGATCAGATTGCCCACTATGCTAAACCGTCTTGGAATTTGAAAAATGCTCTTTTTATCACGTAGTTTCATAGCCTAGGGTCTTAACTCTAACTTACAACAAAGATTTTGTATAAATTTATAAATTGACCGAGTTATGACGATTTTTGAGAAGGGTCAGATCGCCTACTGTGCTACGTTGAACGAGTTCGCAACGGCGAAGATTTTGTTTTTATTGCGTAGTTTTATAGCCTAGCCTCTTAACGTTAATTTGCAACAAAATTTTGTAAATATTCATTTCATCATGCATGCATTTCCAATCGTATGTCCGGATGATTTTTCAACACGTTCATTTTTTCGTCCATAACATGATTAAAATTGTTTTTATTTTGTCGCAAAATGATTTATTTTCTTACCGCTTGCCATTTTCGTAATTACTAACATTTCAACAAAGTATTCGGTCATACAAAAGTTTTATTATTGTACTAAAAGCGCTTTATTTCATTTTTCATTTCGGATCACCCTAGTTGGCAGAACCTACACCGATTGGCCATGCAGCAGACCTTTGTTTAAATAACAATTACTTCTTTGCAAATCAATATTTTTCAATTTAAAAAAATCTGAAACTTGGCAAGACTATGTATCAATTGTCTGTAAAATCTCGACCTCGTGATCCCAATACTCTCGACCCAAAAAATTCTCAAAAATCGACCTGTCTTTTGTGCAAGCTGATGCAGATGGTTCGGGGTTATTAAGGGTGACACTTTTAAAAAATCGACTTTTTTTGCCATTCTCGTATCATTATCATTTAAATAATTTATATCAATATAATTTTATCTTGCAAAAATCGATAGTTAAATCTTTAAACGCGTTTTGCTCGAAAGAGATTTCTCAAATTTCCTGAAATTCTAACTCAAAGAGCAATTATCCGATTGACTTGAAATTTGAACTGAGTACTCTTGAATATACTTACTCTACAATGACGTAGGATATTTTTGATTGGATGCAAATTGACGATTTGGCATTGAAAAAAACGACCATTTTATAGGCAAGAAAACAGACTTTTTTTCATAACAACGCCATTTTGTTATATCTTGATCTTTTTCGAAAATCCTACGTCAGTGTACAGGAAATACCTTCCAGTTTAACGAGATTTTTTCCTTTTTCGGTTTCAGCTACTCAATCGACCGGAATCATGTCAGCAGTGGAGGAACTTTTTTTTTGGCGTCTCCGAAGGCAGCGCCTAAGTCGCTTGGATCTCAATATTTTTCTATGAAAAAATTATGTAATATAGGTCAAATATAGCCAAATATATTCTTAATTTTCCGAAACATTTTATTGAGTAATTTTCTTCCAAAAAATTCCCGAAAACCACCCAAATGTTCAGCTTTCACACTGGTATAGCCCCTTAAATCTTGCGTTCGGGGTTCCTAAAATCGGGGTTACTAAATCTTGAACGATATCCAGTCAACGTTATTGGCCACGGCACACGATAAACGAATAGATTCGTATTGTCAAAATGGTATTATCGCATTCCACCGTTTCGATATTAACGCCACTACATCGTGTTATACCGTTGTATCGGAAATTGCAATTACCACCTTCGATAATGCCGGTGACCATTGAGCGCGCCAACAGGCTACCTCTTTCACTCTCACTTCGCCACCCCCCGCCCCTTTTCGCCGTCTCTTTTCATTCCTCTTCTTTCTCGCTTTCGTTTGCATTGTCTCCGACTACAGGCGAATTCGCCCACTCGTTCTCCTTTGCCAGAATACCTGCGTACACGATATGTACGTATGCCCGACTAAACGCGACATAGTAACAGAGAATAGTGTGTATTCACTGTAAGCGCACAGCAGTGGAGAGAGAGAGAGAAAGAGAGAGAGAGAGAGAGAGAGAGAGAGAGAGAGAGAGTCGACTGCCCACACTGCTTGCACATTGGCTGCACACGCAAAACTGCATACCGTGGCGTGCGTTAATCCGCGGATGGGGTGTGGAAGGAGAGAAATACACACGTGCGTGCTCGTACTACGATATATAGATGCATAAATACATATATACGTGTGTAAAAAGGATGCTCTTGGCGGCATTTGACTTCGAGGACCGTCCCCATACTCAACACAACGACCTGCCATCGTCCTCAAAATAACCTCTAAATGAACTTAAGGGATAACACCACTCTAGGATTTTGGAAAAATCGTTTTTTGGGCTTAAAAAATACTTTGGGGTCATGAAAACTACATCCAATTGGTCCCGTGGCGATTTTTCTTTTAAAGGTTTGATTATCGATTTCGCCGCAGCGCCTCGGACTTCTTTATGGCGCCTCGTACAACTTTAAATGCGTTTTTCTCGAAACCACTTTTTTCAACCTGGGAGGACGGATTACTCGAACACCTTTGCATGGGTCAAGTTGAAATTTCGATAGTGGGTTCACATTTACATTCTCTATAGGAGTACGTAGCCGTTTTTCGATTGAACGTAAACTTTTTTTTTATAAACAATTTACTGCTTACTTTTTGGGCAAAATATCGATTTATTTCTTTCACAGTGCTCCATTTTTACAAAATTTGATTCAAAAAAATCCCTACGTAGTCCCCTAGGTAATAATATATAGATTATAACTTTTTTTGGTTTTTGTTCCAGGCCTTATACTTTACGAGAAAACCGTCCTCCCGTGAAGCTATTTGTAAAAAAACACGTTTTTCAAGATGGATTCTATCGTCGCCATTTTGCATGAAAATTATAATAACATTTTTATTAATTCCTTAAGGGGAGATATACAGCTAGGAGCCGGAAAAAGGTCATTTTTGGGAATTTTTTCAAGGAAAACTATTTGAAATATCGGATTGGGGTTTTAATTATCTAAAAGTATATACATTCAAAAATATGTTTAATTTTCTTTATTCAAAAATTTCAAAAATATACAAGGAAATTGTATGATCCTTGGAGCGTCGTAAAAAAATCTGCGTATACGGAACCCACTGGCGTTTCTTCAAAAATCATCTGAAAAAAAAACCAAAAAGATCATTAAATTAGACACTATAATCTAGCACTTGTCATAGCCGATTTTGAAAATATCGATTTATGACAAAATGGCGGACGTTTGAACATAAATAGAGATTTTTGGACCGAAAATGATTTATTATTTTGTCTATAAAACAAAAACTAAATAACGGAAAAAAATCCTATGACAAGTACTAGATAATGGTGTATAGAAAAACCACAAAAAACCTCAAGGCAATCGGTTTATTGGTTTTCGAGAAATTTTCGGTACCGATTTGAAAAACGTGGTTTTGAGGTAAACGCGTTTGAAAATTTGGGAATGAATAAATCATGAAATTTGTCAACTTACATGGAATCATCGATACCAGGCCCATAGTGTAGGTCTTCTACGGTCGACGGAATGTTCATAGCTTCTAAATCCTCGACCTCGACCATCTAGGTGTATATCTCTCCTCAATATGTATTAAATAAACCCTCTCAAAAGAAATCCTAATTCTTTTTTCACACTCCCAAAATAAATTGTCAAAGTTAGGCCTTATTTTCTGCCGCTGGAATGGTGTTATCACTTAAGCACATTTGCATAAGAAATAAAATTAAAGGACAATTTCAAGGATTGCAACATCGTGCAGTTTCCAAAAACGATCTTGTTGAAAAAAAAATCCTAAGGACCGTCGTCGAAAGAGTTCGATGTCCCGAAAGCCAGCGGTACGTGGATAGGATTGAAAATCCTCTTTCCCCGTGTGTAAAATGTTAATTTATCTGCACGTACAATACGCACGTACGTTTTTGTATTTCATGGGTCACGTGGTTATCGGACGCGTGTAAAACGAGAGCTTGCTCTCATTTAACGTATGCGTCGTCGCTGCACTCTGCGGATGACGCTGGCTCGCGAGTCGGTGGCTGCAGCCTCTCTTTTCGTTCAGTTCACGTGCGGAGTAACAACGAGGCGAAAGAGAGGAGAGAGAGAGAGAGAGAGAGAGAGAGAGAGAGAGAGAGAGAGAGAGAGAGAGAGAGTTGTATGGGAGGAAGGATATTTCAACACAATGCGCATTTTGTAGCTCGCTAGTACACCGTAGGGGATTTATCGTCACGGGTACAATGACTTCCGAAATAAAGTTTAGAACCGCGATCCAAGGAGATGCAGAAGGGGAGGAGAGCGAAAGAGAGAGAAGAATATATACATACATACATACATACATACACACATATATATATATATATATATATATATATATATATATATATATATATATATATATATATATATATATATATATATATATATATATATATATATATATATATATATATATATATATATATATATATATATATATATACGTATATGTATACGTATATGTATATAACCAGCGTTGTATCGTTTTATCGTAGACGGTACGTGTATACATATTGCAATAGGATTCATTTCTATTAACGCCGGGGAGCTCTCTCCATTGTTGAACAACACACACACACACACACACACGCTTAAGCGTGAATCGAATATATTAAAGTCTCCTTGTTTCACGCTCTGCCTCGTATACGTTGTTATTGGGCAAATGAATAACATTCTTATCGCATTGTACTCCTTCGCGAATGGAATTTCGAGTTGGAAATTTTGCTGGATTTTCAGGATTCTGAACGAAATTGTGTTCGATAATCTCTTTTTCGTTGTTTCGTGAATAAAAGGAGATCATGCTCGTGGGATTAATTCTAACGAGGAATATCACTGGGACCCCCTTCGATTTCGTTGAAACTCATATATGTGATAAAACAATGGAAACTATTAGACACGTATTTTTTTTTATCGGCGAAAGAACCGGTTTTAAGGGAGGAAACGACCCCTCAAAGAAAGGCGCGGCAGTCCTTAATTTGATTTTCTTTAAATACTTCTATAGTGGATTTTTCGTCGTTTTTTGTTAGAAGAATTTTGGTTTTTGTTTCGTTCAGATTCGGTGGACTGCTTGTGGGTGAAACTGCACAATCATCTCGTGACAAACATTTCTTTGAGGGGTGGTTTTCCCCCCTTGAAACTGGTTTTCTGTCGATAAAGAAAATACGTGTTTAATAGTGTTTGATGTTACATACATATGATAAAGCTTTAAAAACTATTGAACACGTATTTGTTCCTTGTAGGAATCTTTGTTGTAGTGCCATTGAAAAAAATCTTTCAACTTTCGAAAAATATTTCGGAAGGGAGTTTTTCACTGATGGTTTTTGAGCTGTGCCTGATTTTTTAGAGTGCTAGGGGTTTGCAATAAAATGTTAAAGCTCCCATGGCTACTGCTGCATAGTTTTTCGAAGAGAGAAAAATAGTAGACTCTCGGTAATTTCGCACATTTTTAAATATGAGGCTCGCTCTACATTTTGTGCTCTTTACGACCGATTTTAGTTAGAGTTAGGAAATATATATGAGAATTTCACATTTTTGCTACTTCGGTGAAGAGCTCCATTCCAGCGAACTTCATTATTTTCCATAAGAAAATGTAATAATTTACCGATACTCAATTTTTTTGTCTCCAAGACGATTTAGCAAAACTTATGGAAGCATTGGAGTAAACATTTTATTCAACACGCCTACATCATAAAATCGCCATCAATCTCTGACATTGCCAGCGAACCCTCAAGCCTCCTAAAAGCTTTCCCCACGAGCTCATTTCGTTTTGGCGCACTCTCTTGTCATTCCTAAGCATGTCTTTCAGTTTTCGGAGCATTCTAACGATCTTCACAACTCCATGTTATTGGGTGTACAAATAAGTTCTCGACCTGAAAATAAAAACAGCTGTATTGAATATTTGAACGAATAAATTTTCCCTTTAGGACCCTCTCGACCATTGCAATTTCAATTCAATTCTTATAAAAAATGTTCCCTCCAGGTCTGGTGTCGTAGTAATGACACCAGACATTCTTTATTATTATATAGAATACATATTTCTATACATAATATCTTTTATATAGTTTTTATATAGAATATATATTTCTATATGTAATATTTATTATATATGCATTATATAGTTCTATACATAATATTAATTATTATATATAGAACATATATTATTATCAGCCTAGTGGACCATTTTCCCTACCAACAGCTTATCGTAACCTCAAAATATACATCGTGAGCATAGTGAGCAAAATGAGTTGCAACAACGCGCATATTAGGTACTGTATGTTTTTTGGGTTCGAAATGAAGAAAAAAGATACTTCCGAGGGTAAGGAGATAATTTGTCAGGCATAGAAGGAAGACGCCGTAACCATCAGTACCGCAACGAAGTGGTCTCAAAGGTTCCATAGTGGAGTTTCGACCTCGAGGATGGCGAGCGAGCAGGACCACCGAAAAAAATTTGAAGGCGAGGATTTGGAGCAGTTGCTGGACGAACATCCTTGCTAAACGCAATCGGAGCTGGCTACTACGTTAGGAGTTACCCAACAAGACATTTCCAGTTGTCTAAGGGGGTATCCCTCGCTGGAAACTTCATAAAATCGTTTTTTTTTTCGAGTTGCATAATATCATAGTGTGAACTTTCAAGAATATTTTAAGACAAATCGGACGCTGAAATTTTTTTAATTGATGAAGTTAGACCTATTTTAGTGGAAGTATTTTGTCAACTTATATGTAATCATCGATACCAGGCCCATAGTGTAGGTCTCCTACGGTCGACGGAATGTTCATAGCTTCTAAATCCTCGACCTCGACCATCTAGGTGTATATCTCCCCTTAAAAATGCGTCAACATCGAAAAGGTCGCTTCAACATCATTCGACTGACAGCCACTTCAAAACGTTCAATGAAGTCAAAAATTTCATTACTGACTTTATCAACTCAAAACCACCATCTTTTTACCGCCAAGGAATTCGCAATCTGCCTGACAGGTCGGGGAAATGTGTGGACACAAAATGGAGATTATTTTCAGATTAAAATGTACTTCGATTTCAAGTAAACTAATCCTCATTTTTTATTAAAAAACGGCGCTAAACTTATTCACACACCGAATAAAAAAACGAGATTCCCGGAAACGCAATTAATCCTGTCAAATGTAGACTAAAAAACGTTAACTCCGAAAAGTCAACTGCAACAAAAGTTCGAAAGGGTTGCAGCAAGTGTATTTTTTTCGCCTCGTTATTTACAGCTGACGCTCTTCTTCAGTTATTTGACGGTGAATGTGGATATTGCGAGGCGAAGTTCCTGCAGTCGAGATATATGGGACTACGAGGAACTTTTTGGAAGTTCTGTACGTGAGACACGTTGCATCGAGTCTGGTGTGCAAAAAGTTGGTCGAGAGGGTCCTTGGACGCTTCGAGGTCGGTGCACGTCTGACGAGGCTCTGAGTTCTTTATTATATATATCACACATATTGTATGTGTGTGTGTGTGTGTGTGTATAAATATATATAGCTAAGGGTACCGAGTCGCAAAACGAAGAGCACGGAGAGCAGAAAATAGAAGAAAAAAAAGTAACGACAGCGTAGCCCGCCCCCGACCTTGGTTCAGGTTCGGCCAAAGGGAGAGCGGCCTCGACGTGATCGGTGCACGATCTCTCGACGTCGCGCGGCCCGGTGTGGTGGTTCCTCGTTTTATTTCGTCATATATATATATATATATATATATATATATATATATATATATATATGTCTACACGTTTCGTTGCAACCAGCATTCGGGGGACGTCGTTCACACTGACCTTCCTCGAGGTTGCAAGCCTTTTATAGCCACTCGACATTCGCCTTCGCTCGGACTGTGCCCCTCTGTGAATTCAGAAGACACGATCTTTTGTCCAGAACCACTTGCACATGATCGCCATGCGGATATATATGTGTGTATACATTTAGCAATTCAATTCTTGGGCACACCGTCGCTTGGACGACACACTTTTTTTGTAAGCTGCAACCATTTTTATACAAGTATCATTTGTGTATAGATTTTTTTAGTGTTTATAACAATTTTTATGTGGGTGGGGACAATGTTACGAGCAATTTTGGGTAAGGTTCCGAACCCCCCCGATCGAGCTAATATTTTGCACAAGCCTTCCTTTTAATATTTTAGAACAACCCCTAAAGTATAATGCATAGATAATAGTGAGGGGTGTAGGGAGTAGCTGTCGTTGAGGAAAGTCACACAACAGTTCATATCATTCGTAGTGTAATCAAATTATTAGTGACTTGGGTGAATTGTTCATGCATCAGTTATCCATTACATGCGCTCCACGTTTTACGTTTTAAATTCTACATTTCCATAGGTATTAAAAATTCACAATCACAAATTTTCAGGACAATCTGTATGCGGTTAGGAATCGGTATTGGGTTATAAATATGTGTGGGGCTGGGAGGAATTATTTTATACCTTTTAGTTCGGTTTAACGGAGACTTTGTCCTTGGAGTGCCATATTTCAGGTGTTGACATTTTATTTTTTTTTAAAGAAACGAGTAAAGCTTTTTTAGTGCGGTTTTTTTCTTGCTTTTATTCATGATATACAGAACGTAAAAAAAAAAATGTTTTTGGAAAAAAAAACCTAAATGGCGGCCGTTGCAGCTCCGCGAAAACAGGTCCTCAAATCGCGGGAGGTAAACGGCTGACATCACTGCCGCCTCTTTGTTGATCTGAAACACAAATTCAAAGCATATTATCAATCTGTGACCCTTTGGTCATGGAATGACGGATGGGTTTTTCGTTTAGTACAAATTTCGGAAAATGGCGGCAATTTAAAAAAAATCGAATTTTCGCGTTTTTTTCGCATAAAAAGATAAATGATAAATGCAAAAATGTATCTATCGAAAAAACGATCCGTCATTCCGTGAAGACATATTTTCTGAGTATGCTCTCCAAATTTCAGGTCGATATGTTAATTACAGCGGTCAGGAGAATGTCAGCCATTTTTAAAAACGTGTTTTCGAGAAAACGCGTTTGAAGTTTTGTAATGTGTTTACACAAATGTGTTTATAATTACCGCTAATCGGCAATGCCTGGTCCATAGAGGCATCCCTCCTCTTCTTCTAGCTGCTCATGTTGAGCCGCTAACATCTCCCGCCGATTTCAAGGACAAAGTCTCCCTTAAAAACGTGGTTAAAATTTTTTTTAACTTAGATAATTGTGTTTGAATTTGTATTATCGATTTATCATGGTCATCATGACGGCATCATGACGCCGAACAAACGGCCTGAACGGCAAATATTAGCGATTGGCTCATTCGATTTAGCAAAAATGATCGTACATTATCTTTCTTGAAGCCTGGTGATTAATGGAGTAGATTCCATTATTAATTATTATTATCGAGTAAATTCAATTATTTATTATTATTATTATTATTATTATTATTATTACAAATGATATATTCTTATTCTATTATTTATCATTGTTATAAATTATCAGTCTATTGTATATTATTATTCTATGATTTATTTGATAGGGGTTATGTAAGCTTTGTTTACATCTTGAAGCGCTACGGAAAACAAATCATTGATGGACGAAAATTTGTTGTGAAAAATTTCAATCAACGTGTGGATGATCATTCTAGTTTTTTCTAGCCATATAGGAATCTTCCACTGATTTTTACGTTGCCTCCATAACCTTGTTCGTTTGCTCCGATTTTTTTCTAAAATAAAAACCAGTTAGCACGAATCATCAATAGCGTTAATTGCGCATTTGTGCATTCAGTTTGGTACTGGTGACAATGTTGTTTGGGAAATACCAGTTTTTTTATCAATCAATATGAGCAATTGACATTATCTACTTTTATTATGCTTCATTATACTTTTTGTTTGTGAATTGGAGGGAATGAACCGTGACCGCTCGCCGATTAACAATTTTCAAGCGAGATATTTGTTGAATTTTATTACTACACTTGACTTATTTTTATCATATTTTACTGTATATTATATTTATCAAATGGTGCATATTATATATTGATATATCATATATTTAATATATTCATTATATTTCATTATGCTTTATTATACTTGATTATATTTCTTTATAAATCGTCCGATGGTCAACGAATCGTGGCCAATCACCAATTAATCATTTTCAGGCGAGCTATGCGTTGGATTTTATTCCGCGCAAATTGTGGTCCCGGAAAAAAATGTTTAACGTTCGATGAAGGAGGGAAGATACTTTTGGGCGAGGAAAACATTTGCTGATTTTTATAATTACTTTTTTAACGAAGAGATTTCTTCGCCATTTTTAAACTTAGGGTATATTTTATTACTACTTTTGGTTGTTACATGGGATTTTCTTTATTGATATTTAAAAATGGCGGTGGTATGGCACCGTCTTCTAAACTGCATTTTCAAAACTGGTGTGATGTATAGCTAAAAAACTAATCGACCGACTCCGATGAAATTTGCTATAAATCTTTGTAACCATATTGTCTGAAACCTGACGCTAAAAGTTTTTGAAAATAAAAAAAAATAGTATTTTTCGCAAAATATAGGATTTTTATGGAAAATTGAATCTATATGTTTTAAAGCGTACCATTTAATCGATTTTCAAAATTTTCCATTTTTTCTTGGTTCGTATTCTGCGTATGAGTGTTAATAAAAGAAAAATCCTCATTGGTTTATTTTCAGATTGATCCCGCCTAAGCTACGCGATTAGAAGACCATGCCATACCTCCGCTATTTTTGACAGCCAAAAGTAGTAACAAACCATGTCCAAAATTTGAAAAAATGTGAAAAAATATTTCCCTTGAAACAAAAATCATGAAAATCAGTAATTTTTTTCTCGCCCAAAGATATCTCTCCCCTTAACTCTGAAATATCGTATGGTAAAAGGTGCTATTTTCACCAAATGACCACATGCCAAATGCGAATTTTTCCAAGTTCCTCCCAAGGTGTGAATATTCAAAAGTAAATACTCATATGAAAATTCAACAACAAGAATATTTATACAAGAGTCGTATTTTTTTAATTGGTCCGCACTGGTCCTCGTTGAATTTTATCAAATATTTACGAGGAAGGAAAAAAAAATGTCGTCACTGAAATTGATGTGCAAGTGGCACAAGGTTCAACGAACTGATAAAAAGGAATAAGAAAGGAAAAAACGAGTCTTATCTCCGCTTCGATTCGTTTGAAGTCGTTGAACTTTTTTCATATTTATTTTCTCTTTTTTCGAGACTGAGTACACAATCTGTTGCAATTGTACACAAACGAAAGCGAATTTTTGTATTTCGCGATAAAATGTATGTCGTAAAACGATACGCTCGAATACATTTATAACTCGGCAATTTCGTGCAGATGCATCGGGTTTCGGGCTGTCGAACGCGCGGGGAGCGCCTCTCGTCCTTGGGCGTTGAATCGCGAGAGTGCACCGTATGTGCACAGCGAGTTCGTTCATCTCTCGACGAAAACGACTTATTACTCATGCCCCGAATGTCCGTTCTTATCTTCTCTCGTTCAATAGACGCTACAAAGGTGATTATAATATTTACTTGCGTCGGGACGAATTACCCGTATCAATAATTTACGAGAGCGATGCACCTGCACTTCGTGCATCATATATATGTAAACACTTCAGATTGTGGGCGAGAAAAACGAAAAATAAACCACCGACATTGTGTGCTGAACTACTCAGACGAAAAAAAAATCAGGTGGATTAACGAAAAAAAAACGAAAATTTTTTTTGGCACATTTAAGATTTTGCATAAATATTAGGGTGAGTGCATGCAAACTCGAGTTTGGGCTTGCGTGGCTTGTGTGTGAGGTGCAATTCTCCACGGGGCCAGAATATTCGTGACGTGAAGTAAATTATTTGTCGAGCCCAAGAATATTTGGAGAAACGTTCATCGGATTGAGTTAAGCTTCCGAATTTTATTATGTATATGATTATCTATAAGGATATTTCTAAACAATTTATATTTATCTTTTATTATATTGATTTTTTTATTATCTATATAATTATATATAATAATCTTTTATGTGTATTTTTTTTATTATCTATATAATTATCTATAAGGATGTTTAGGAGTGAGCGAGAAATGCCACCGTGGCAATGAAAATTGTATGCATTGGTACGCCGTTTGTTTTAAGCCTGTATGCCGATTTTAGCATCGATTCATTAAAATTTTCAAAAAAGAATTCACTTCTGCACTTTTGGATGCATTCTTACGGATTTTTAAGGTTTTTTCCTTTTTTCACTTTATTCCTTGTCATTTTCTTTTTGACCTTTATTCCTTGTCATTTTCTTGTTGACCTTTATTCCTTGTTATACTCTAAGATATGTGATACGAAAAGGCATGATAAAAATGGTACAAAACGTTTTGGATTTATTGTGTGAGTGAACAATCTATGATGAAAACTTTATTTAAAATTACACACTTGTTCACTACATAATTGCACTATAATTAATTGCAACCTATAATTGCAGCTCACTCCCGACTGTTTTGCCTTGGGAATTGAAATTAATTAATGTTAAAAACACTATCGTTATTAAAACAATCTTGTACCTAAAACTTCAAGGCTTACACGTCATGACGATCACGTCAAATCTTACTTCAACGGGTTATGCCTCGTTGTAACAGTCAAAAATAGCTTATTTTAGAGAATTTTTTATAGAAAATCGTGATGATGAATTTCTACAAAAATCAGATATTTGAAAAAGTACCTCTCGAAAACGTCTTTCGCTGTGAGCAATGCCCTTGTGAACCAGGTCAACTAATATTGAAAAATCAAACAGATTTCGTTAGTATATTAGTCTATCCTATGATTAATCGAAAGAACTTTCGAAATATCAAATTTAAAAAAAATGGCGCGTGTTTAAAGTGAGAGCCTTAATTTTTGCGAAAAGAAAATGATCGTACATCAAATCGAAGGTATACATCGGAAAAAAAATTCTTCGATCAAATAGTATATTTTGCCATTTAGAAAAGGCCCTAAAAATTTCAGAAAGATCGATACAGTGCCGTTAAACGAGGTCAAATGGACATGAAGTAATTAAGTAACTTTCACAGTTTTTGGGGTTCAACAGAATGGCAAAATACGATTTAAATATGTGCGCATTTTAAATTGTAATAAAATTAAATTTATTGTTCAAGTTTATCATAATGTTGCTAAAGTTGATTGTAATGTTGCTCAAGTTGATTAGGATCTCAATGATATTTACAAGACTGATTATGTGCCTATAACAGTACCCTAAGTACTTGCTATTGTTATGTAAAATGTTTTCTTAATAAAGATGACAATTTGATTGTAAAGATCGTTGTATTTCTTTCAATTCCATGTATAATGCATTAAATATTAACTTCTTTATCAAAATTATCTCAAACTCACCCTTAATCTTTGACATAAGTTGCATTCCAATACCTTGTCAAAAAAATCCCATACTCGAGGTTACTTTGACACTTGAAAATAAACGTGGGTACGTACTTTCGAGAAAAAAAGCGTTAAAAGTTTCGAACGACGGTCCGAGCGTTCCGTCGGGCGTCAGCCATCGCCTGTAAATCTGTCGATTTTGATCCAATCACCTTGAAATTTCCCGGGAACATTTATAAGACTGTCAAAATATATTGGTTTTGAAAATATTGATTTTTCGACTCTCACAATTAGGCATTCGACTCTCACAATTAGGCACAATTCGACTCTCACAATTAGGCCCTTTAAGTCTGGAACATATTCGAGCATTTTTAACTCGATTTATTTGTGCCTGGGATATTCTTCCGTAAATCCGGAATGCCCAAAGCCGAAAATCGACAAGCGTACAAACGACACGTCAGAGAAATAATGTTTTGCAAAATTTCTCCGCGGCTCTACGTAATTCCTACCGCCGTGTAAATAAGTGAAATTTCGTCTGAATAAACTCGGAGGGCGAGACGGTGTGATACGAGCGACGGGTGGACGGGCTACTCGGTGCAACAGCGATTTTCTCCCCTTTCCTCGCGCGCGCGCACGCTCTCTGTTTGTTAAATAAATTTTTGTTGCTTCGAGGACGGTTGGCCGTGCGTCATCGTCGGGTCCCACTCGTCGAATCAACGAACGGAGAAAAAAAAGGAGATAGAAAGAGATGGGGAAAGAGAGAGAGAGAGAGAGAGAGAGAGAGAGAGAGAGAGAGAGAGAGAGAGAGAGAGAGAGAGAGAGCAGAGTATGTGCAGCAGCGGTCATTGCACCGTCGTTGGGCACCCTCAATGAAAGCACAAGTATAGCAGCTTCGCGACAGCATGCAACATAATATGCGTACAGTTATATATCCTATATGCGCGATATAGCGAGAGACTCGGCCGATCTCGATCAATCAACCGAAAGAGAGACCGCTGCATGAAATCAAATGCCCTTCTTGACGACTCTCCTCCTCCAAGAATTTTCGTCATCGCTGAATCACCAGCACTCCAAAATGCATCAAAAATGCCCAATTTGATTTTTCGGCTCAACTTTTGCCCGAAATCCAGCGATCATGATGGAGCACCTTCGGTCGTCTCGGGCTCGAAATTGTTAATTTTTTTGTCAACTTAACTTTAGTCCAAAAGCGAATGAAGATGATGCAGTACATTAGATCGTTTTATCGATTCAATCACTCCGGGAGAGATCTCCGATAGAAATACTCAAAAATATTAAGCAGTCATTTTTATTTTATTGAGAACACTTAAGGCGTTACCCCCACTTTTAGCGCAAAAAAGGCGTTTTTCATGATTTTTTAAAAAGAAAACTACAAAACTTTTTTAATCGATCAATGTACCATCTTAAAGAACACATCTTGAAGAACTTTCAGTAATTTTTTTATTGAAAAATATTACATTGTTTAGTGGCAAATGGCCGTCAATGAAATAATGTTTTTATATACACGGTTTGCGGTGACCAACATTGCGGCGAAGTGGATCATCTGAAGAAAAAAATGCGGATGGATTTAGTCAAATATAAGTATAAACTAGTCTTTAATCGAAGGATTTTAAAAAATATTCATTTTTCACAAAATGGCGGACAGTCAAAGTTAATGGTTCGATTTTAACGAAAAAAACGGCCGTTTTTTGGCTATAAAACGGCCATTTTTTTCGAAAAAAAAATCGAACGATTAAAGACTACATTTTTATGTATTAAATAAGCCTGCAAAATTTCAAGAAGATCGGTTCATTAGTGTTCGAGTGATCTTGGTCACCGACTTCAGAAATGCCATTTTGAGAAAAACGCGTTTAAAGTTTCTCTTTCAACGCTCTTTAAACGCGGATTCTTCTCTTTCAACGCTCATATCTCAGTCAATTTTGTTCGGATCGACTGGAAATTTTCAAGACATATTCTCAGATACTTATACTTCAAAAAAATGCAATAAAAAAATCGATTTTTTCAAAATCGCAAGTAGGGGTAACCCCTTAACTGCACGTATATTCGCCTTTGATGTTTTGGGAGGAATTTTCCGTAGAGGAAGCATTAATTTATTTTTGTTCTTGCGAAATCATTCGATGTAAAAGTCTTGGTAATGAATGTATCGATCAGAATTAGCGGCTAATTAGCTTTTCTCGTATTTGTTGCATCCATAAAGCAAATAGGAAAAGTTTCTACAAAAATGGGCTCTCGTGAAGGAACACTCTCAACGATGGGTGCTGAACTGTACTATAAGCATTTTTTCTCATTCTGATGGGCAAAAGTCACAGATGAAAAGCTGAAATCATTGGGGGACGTGGTTGGAAGGAATACTTGGAGAGGATATCGTTCGCCTTTTTCAGGAAATACTAAAATACAATTCTACATTTATTAGATAAAAAACAACTTATTACTTATATACTGTCAAATTTGAATTTTCCATCATGTTCTAACCCTTCATTTTTGGTTCTGGGAAAGCCTTATATAAATCGAAAAATCGAATCAAGAAAAAAAAATTGCTTTGCACATCTTCATTATGAATGGCCTGTCATTTTTTTTTATAATTCTTAATTTCGACAATTAGGCTCAACCCGGTGCTTCGTAATTTTCGAACCCCTTTCATTCAGCTTTATGCACAACTTTCTGTAAATCAACAAATATGACACCGCGGTACATCGAGTTTGTGCTTGCATTTGCACCTTCTCTTCAGAACCCCAATAGCCGGAACTTGTGATTGCAAAAACTTGTTTTGAAAGTCCGGTTGCAAAGAATATCACGAATAATTGAAAAAGGCAATTTTTTACAATCATTGGAGCCACGGGTACGTTAGAAAGAAACAGCGGCAGGGGACGAAGCGTAGAGAGCAAAGAGAATAAAAAAAACATCATTGTCGTTCGAACCAATCGATGATAGGTGCATTATCGTTCGGTCCCCGGATACAGGTTTATAAGCCCCTTTTAGATCACATTGAGAGACCTCGACTGTCTCCCCACTGTGTTGCAACTTCGCTGCACCGAGAATGCAAGGTCTCTCTTCCTCTCTCTCTCACTCTGATTTATTTCGATCGAACGATAAAATTCGCTAGCTCTCCGTGTATTTTTTTAGCGGGCTTTCTCTCACTCTCTCTCTCACTCTCTTCGACATACATTCTTTGTTTTGCATTTGTTTTCTTCTTCGTCACACTTTATTTTCCAGAGTGCATATTTCTTTGATCTCCGCCGGAAGATCCACTTAGATATCTCAATATATCGATCATGGCGACTCTGTAAGAATTTCTAGGAGTCTTTTAACCAGAATACTCTTTTGCTTTCAATGGCTCTGGTGTGCACATTTATTGACGTATGACGGATTTGCGTCACTCTTCGAAAACTATTCCTTCAGTATATATGTACTTGCGGGTTTCATGATGTCTGTATGCAAACTGCGAAAGGAAACGTAATGTTGATTTTTTTTTCAATTTTTGGTTCTCATTTTTCTTCTCTCTCTCTCGCTCTCTCTCCCTCTCTCTCCCATTTTTTTTCTCGGACTCATTGTTCGTCAAAGTTTATCAAAACGTCTCGGTCTGCCTCATGCCAAAGTTTTGCAATTTCGACCTCATTTTTGCGCATCGCTTATCGTTACCGTACAAACATGATAAAAAACGATATATATATATATATATATATATATGTCACGAAGACACTACCCACGGCTATCGCTCACGAGGGGCCTTTATTTTTTCAGGCCGTACTAACTGCAATTTTTGCAAGAGTGTTGCACCTCGGTGCAGCATCAAGCAAAATTGAGGCGTTAGGCTACTGTGACGACCCAAAAATCACGGTTATTCAAAATAATTAATTTTGAAGGAATGGATGAGGCGATTGAAAAACCGTTTGTACATTTATTTGTATGTACATTAACCAAGTCGTGTATCAAATTTCATACAGAAATATTAATAATTAAAATCGTTATAAGCAATTTCGTGAAGGACCTTTGAACGTGAAGCCCTCAACGGTGTACTTGATATTTGCCACGCGGTTGATCTGAAACAAAAAAAAACAGTTTTTCTTCTAAAATAGATCAAATTAGCTGAAACTTGACCGAGCTTTATCTATCGTGTTTAAATTATCAAAAAAAATTGCGTTTTTTTCGAGGAAAAATGGGAATCATTGTTAAAAACTAATGAAAAAATGTTTAAGAAGCAAAACGTTAATGACGTGAAAATAAACTACTTTTACACTAAATAAGTGGATCAAATTTGAAGTTCATTAAGTGTCCAGAAATCGTGTACACCGTTTTGAAAAACATGGTGTCGAGAAAAACGCGTTTAAAGTTTGACTAGCATTTCTGTCGTTGTAATTATGAATTTATCTTCAAGCTGAGATTCCTGCACCATAAGATGGACCTGCTTCTTCAATTCAAGTTGCCTCGAGCGACGAACGCGTGTTCGTCATTTTCACAGGAGCCTAACCCCTCAACGCTCCGCAATCCGCATCGAGACCTTCTTTGCGTAGATATACATTGGGGCAAATTATATTTTGAATCCGCTAAATCCATGTCAGCCTGATTATTATCACATCCGCCTGATTTGGGAACCCACTTTTAAAATTGTTCAAGCGAGTAGATGATTTTGAGCTCTGGAGGGTCCTGAAAATGCCATTGATAGTAATTTGCTTATATTTATCGCAAAGAGACTTTAAAGACATGATGTTAGTATGTTAGGTTAGTATGTTAGGTTCACATAATTTTAGTATGATGACAGTTGGCTTGAGGATCTTTCTGGAAGTAGAATTCCTTTAGCATCACCGTATCACATGTATACAGGGTGTCCTGTTATAAATGGATAATCCTGTAAGTGTCGATAGGTCAGATCATGTCCTACTATATGCTGAAATTTCAGTTTAGTAAAAGTCCAGGGTTTTCGAGATAAAAATCATCTGCTTTTGGTTTTGCGGATGCCATTTCTACAAATGATAACTTTTTTTGACCCAGTTTTTTTTAAATACTCTTATTTATTTGTTTTATCTAGGAAAGTCTTCTTTTTAACCTTAAATATTAAGGAAAATTTATAAAAAAAGATCTTATGCAGAATTTACATACAAACCAATTCGAACATCTGACTTTGATAGCCTACGGTATAAAAAAAATGTCCTACGCACATGTGCCGATTAATTAAAAAAGTTGCTTCGTTATTGTCGATTCACATCATTTGTAGAAATAGCATGCGAAAAACCAAAAGCAGATAATTAAAAAAAAACATAAGGCCCAAAATCTCGAAAACCGTGGGACTTTTACCAAACCGAAATTCCAGCATATAATAGGACATGATCTGACCTATCGACAGTTGCAGGATTATCCATTCATAACAGGACACCCTGCATATGTTCACTTCCCGTGTCGAGTGCAATCGTTACGCTAAAATCATAGATTGACTAGAATTCAATTGAATTAAGAATTGTTATTTCAGGCTTGTTGAAGAACCGTAAAAAAATTGAGAAAATACTGCTATCAGATCCTTTCTATTAAGCTCCAATACCCCATAATTTCATCGCACAATTTACATATATGTATGTAGGTTGTCAAAATAAATAAAAACACGTATTGCAAATGAGAAATATTTTTCGGTGAGTCCCTTTTTGATTTCTTCAATTCAAGGAATCACATCAATCGTGCAGTTAACAAATATTTTCGTCTCTTTCCCTCTCTGTGTCTTCTACATTTGCAGTGCTCATTTTATTCGTTCTCGTCGTCCATTTGGATCCAGATCTCATGAAAACTTGGAGGTTTTACGTAACAAGATGGACGGGCCTGGTTTCCGTATGCCTTTCACGCGACAAGGCCAGCTGCTGGAGCTGGGATCTCCACGCTCTTGGAACGTCGGGGCTAAGTATACGTGTGTTAGCTGAATGTTGAGCTGCAGCTATATTGTACTCCGACTGTACCATAAGCATGCAGGCAAAATATAATGGCGTGCTAAAGCAAGGGTGTATTGCGAGACTCTTGTATTCGGTTTGTTCATTTTGTTTTTTTTTAAGAAGTTCGTACGAGGAACATACGTGTGTGTATGTGTGTGTGTACGCTTGAATATATGTGGACGAGGTATAGCGAATAGAGCAATATATTGGTAACACGTTAATAATGACACGAATAAGCTCCGATGTGTCCAGTCGATCTCTCTCTCTCTCTCTCTCTCTCTCTCTCTCTCTCTCTCTCTTTCCTCTCGAAAACTCACGGGGCGATCCAAGCCCATGAACCGATCGTGGGAGCCCCTTCGACGTTTATGTACCGCAACGTCGTGAATAAATACCTCAGCGAGACCTTAATGATAAGAGCGAGACAAAGATATAATGACGATGAGGAGGGAGGAGAGCGAGGATTGGGTAATTAAAAATACACCGATACATTCATAAAGCGAGAATGGAATACTGAATAAAACGTAAATTAATAAACGAGGAATAAATAAAGAGATCGATAGAATAAATAAATGAAGAGAGAGTGAGAGGCAGGCAAAGTCAAAGAGTGGGCCAGGGCGATAGCCATTTTTTGTGCAAGTATCTCTTTTAGTTTTTTTCTGCTGCTTTTGAGGGAGGACCTGTGACCTGAAACGGTCGTTTTTCGATATTTTTGGCCTACCACATTACTCATTTGGGATTTGGAAATAATTTTTTTAATTAACCATACATTGAACTTGCGTAGTGTGAATTTTTATTAAAAAATAATTAAAAATTGAGAATGTTATCGAGGTATGATGGAGCTACTATGTAAGAAATGTGGTCCAACGGCCGAATCGATAACTGGACAATAGTTGGTACAAAAAAAATGCCTCTATAATATGTAGTTTTCGTTGCACGTAGATGATTTGCGAAAAAGAAATTTCACAAAATGCCGGGAGTTCCAAAAAGTGTTATTTTGGCGAATTTTTAACTTATATTCGGGGGCATAAAAAATACTAAATGACACAAAAAAGAACGGCTACGTACAACGATAGCTTGTGCAATTGCGAAAATGTATTATTCTAGAAAATAAATTAGAGATATTGATTGATTGATTACATTTATTTATGCCATGGTTATACCTTAAGGCAAATTAATTACAGAATTAAGAAGTATGTGTACGTTGTAGAAGCATATTACAAAAGCAGATAAAGATGCCTTCAACGGTGTAAAGATAAACACAGTAAATAACAATCGAAAATGGATTCATTTATCCGAATATTAGTAGGAACAGTGGTGATAATTTCATGCATACTTCATTTGGAGAGCATGATAAATGATAATAATAGAACATGACAATAAAAATAAAAATAAAGATAAAATAATACATAATAATACAAAATGGAAGTAACCTAGTTTAGATACTGCGGCGTATCTGATCGCAGTTATATAGAGGGATAGATGCATTTCATTAGCCAGCGATTGGCCACAAGAGAGAGAGAGAGAGAGAGAGAGAGACTTTCTTGTATTTTTCCAAATTTATTTCTGCTACACTTCTAACTGAGCAGTGAAATAAATAATGAGAAAAACTAAATAAATAAAGGAGAAGCGTAAGGGAGATTCATTTTTACAAAATTTTGTGACATTTCTTTAAAAATCGTGATATTTTTCGCGAAAAATCGTCGATTATACAGCGAAGTGTTACAAATACCCGAAAGACAATTTATCCAGTGCAACTTTTTTCTCATCAATTTTATTTATCTATTAGCACCTTACATCCTAATTTAAAGCTGGAATGCAGACTTATTGCCTGTGGACTTATTGGAGATAAGCTCATTGAGCAATCACAGATTATTTACACTTAGAAGAAAAGACGATTTTTCCTTTGGAAAATCAAGAATACGATTGCTCGCTCGTCACTGACAATAGCTGTGCCTCTTACTTTTGTTCCGATATACTACAGATATATACATATCTAACTTTATATATATATATATGTGTATACCGATATATATATATATTTAAAAGTGTAAGAGCTCTGCGGTACTCGCGCCCGCGCGCACCCATTCACGTTTCCATTCACCAGCAACCGACGAGCGTAGAGTTGCCTCTCTCGCAAACGAGATTCACGCTACGCCGGAGAACGACAGAGAAAATTAGCTCCAGCAGTCACTGCCACCGCTTGCACCGTATACACAGTAGTACTACAGTTGTTATAGTCGACTGAGCCGCGGATAATCGACTGGATGATAACTCGTTCACTTTTCTTTCTAGTCAGCGAATGCAAGAAAACGAGAAAAAAAAAATCATAATTGAACAAAAAAAGAGCATAGAATTTTTCTCCTAGACGCAAGCACGCGGCAATTTATTCGGAAACCTTTAACTTAAGCGGCAATCGAAAGTAGGATTGATCAGAATTATTCGCTTGATTCGCGTAATTTTTTATTGAGATCTAGCAACGTTATTTATTTGTTGGAGTTGAACTAAAGAAAATGCATTTGTTGTAAAAATGTATTCGATTTTTATTGTTCATGCTATAATTTAATTATATTATTATATTTTTCGATTTATTATTTATATTATTAGAATAAAATGCTTTGTTGCTATTATTTGTTTATTTGTCAGACTTGTTTCAATGAAAACTCAACGAAAGGTATTTTTATTCTTTCGAATTTGAATTCATGGGGTACGAATTCCAAAAAAAGGAAAATCCGAAAACAATTGCCGAACAAAATTGTGCTGCTTGTTTTCTTATGGATGTCTTTAAATAGCATGTGTATTTTTTATCACTATTTTCTATATTATCGTCTAAATGCTTCTCTAGAATTTAAATAAATTAAAGAATTTGTCATTTCAACTTTTTCTGTTCCTACAGTTTCGATTTTCGGAATAAAATTGTGCCGCACGTTTTGTTGTTATTTTTAATAGCATATTTATTTATTATAACCATTTTCTATATTCTCCTTAAAATGCTTCGGAATTTAAATAAATTTAAAAAAATTGTCATTCAAACTTTTTCTGTTCCTACGGTTTCGATTTTCAAGATGATCGTTTTGCTGCTACTTGAAAAAGGGCATTGAACCGGCCTCGATTCCTCACAATGTGTTGGTGTCGGCTTTACTGCATTATTCGTTTACAAGTCGGATGCACGCATGTGGAGTTCGTCCCCAGTAAATTGAAGCGATCGTAAAAACGACCTGTGTGTGTATGTGTGTGTATGCACATACGTTTGTTTCGATAAGAATGGACCATTTTTGCGCGGTACAAAATTTTTATTCGTTTTCGCATAATGCGCGTATATCAAACGTAAGAAATGAAAGGTTTGCGTACCATCTGGCACCCCATGTGCGCCGTAGCAAGTCTTTCGATCGCGATCTCAGCATGTGCTCGAGCAATAATGGCATATACGAAGAGGCCTGAACATTCCTCATTTTTTCCGTCGATTCTTGTATTTTCACCGTGAAAAAAATGCAAAAAACATTTATTTCGCGATTTATTTTCACTCAGCTATCGCCGAATGTTTTTCTTCACCGACTCTCACGGTTTTTTCGCGATTTTCATTCTTTTTCGTTCATTTATGTATTTTTGGATTCCGAAAAAAAATACTAAAAAATATATATACCGATTCCTTCCGTTTCCACTGAACGTTTTTTTTCGCTTTCTTTCACACAGCACAGACTTTCACTCACAGTCTTTTGACACTCAGTTTTCAAATAACAGAAAAATTCAAATTTTTGCACTAAAAGTCGACCTTTTTTACTCTTAATAGTATTTCAGAAAAAAATAAAAAAATTTAAACGTAAACAAAATATTTAAAAAAACAAGCTTTCATTGAATGTAGTACAAAGTAGAAAATAATTTTTTTTACCAAGTCACCTATATATGACTAAATAAAAGCTCGGGGCGCTCAACTTTTGAAATGTTTAATAAATTTGATCAATTCAGTTTCATTAACCGTATTCAATTTGGCATAATCTTAAGGGGTTACCCCCACTTGCGATTTTGAAAAAAACGCTTTTTTTAATTGCATTTTTTTGAAGTATAAGTATCTGAGAATATGTCCTGAAAATTTCAAGTCGATCCGAACAAAATTGACTGAGATATGAGCGTTGAAAGAGAAGAATCCGCGTTGAAAGAGAAACTTTAAACGCGTTTTTCTCAAAATGGCATTTCTGAAGTCGGCGACCAAGATTACTCGAACACTAATGAACCGATATTCTTGAATTTTTGCAGGCTTATTTAATACATAAAAATGTAGTCTTTAATCGTTCGATTTTCTTTTCGAAAAAAAATGGCCGTTTTATAGCCGAAAAACGGCCGTTTTTTTTCGTTAAAATCGAACCATTAACTGTCCGCCATTTTGTGAAAAATGAATATTTTTTAAAATCCTTCGATTAAAGACTAGTTTATACTTATATTTGACGAAATCCATCCGCATTTTTTTTTCAGATGATCCACTTCGCCGCAATGTTGGTCACCGCAAACCGTGTATATAAAAACATTATTTCATTGACGGCCATTTGCCACTAAACAATGTAATATTTTTCAATAAAAAAATTACCGAAAGTTCTTCAAGATGTGTTCTTTAAGATGGTATATTGATCGATTTAAAAAGTTTTGTAGTTTTCTTTAAAAAAATTCATGAAAAAGGCCTTTTTTTGCGCTACAAGTGGGGGTAACACCTTAATTAGAGAAATTATTATCACACGTTTATACTCAGTTTCAAAATTTTTATTTATGAAATATAAGGTTTTGGAGTAAATTAAATACAGTTGATGTGTTAACGGATTTATGTAAATTGAAGATTACATGTCTACATTTTGAGCGCCGCAAGTTTTTATTTGTAGTCACATATGGAGTGACTATGAATTTGGTGAATTTTAATCGGGGCTCAATATTAAGCTTTTTCCGTTTACATGGAAGTAAACGGTAAAGGACTTTTTATTACATTAAATAAAAGCTTGTTTTTTCTAAGTTTGCTTACATATACATTTTTTTATGCTTTTTAGTCTTTAATTAATTTAACTAGTTAGTTGTTACTAGTAGTTTACCAGTTTACGATTTCGTACGTTAGGAACATAGAATGCTTGTAAAAAATAACAAAGACTCTATTTGGGATTGAACTTACGACTAATTGTTGCACACGAACGTTTCACATTCAAACACAGTCGGCTACGAATTTATTGGTATGCCAATAAGTGAGATTTTATATGGATGATTAGATATCGCCAATTTCACATGAAAAGTTGAAAATTTTATGTATTTTTTTCCAAGTTGATTCATGCATTGTCACCTTTTAGATGCATGTTGGTAAAATGGCACAGCTCTAAGTCGTCGGGAAGTGGATAAAATATCGATTGTCCGTTTTGCATCTCACAGAAAGTCAAGTTAAATGAAAGCTTGTAAAAAGAGATGGACAAAGTATGTTGACTCGTACAGATATTTGCACAAGTTACCGAATGACAAGCCCGGATGTGCAGGGCTGAAAAATATTTCCTTTCTTTTTTGGCATGCCGAGCAAGAAGTTTGCGTTATTGAGTTATCGCCGTGCTGGCTGCCTCCTCGCCAAAGTACTGCAATGTACTGTACCAAAACGTGCGTGACGAGCTGACGCGATTCACGATGTGCACATGCTCATCGTAAACATTCAACGAACACATTACTAATGTGACATAACATTTCGGTCTCTCGGTCTTCCTTTTGCTCTTGTTCGCTCTCGGGTTCCTCTCTCTCTTTCTCTTTTTCCGTGAATGACATATCCAGGTGGTGCACTCAAAAACTTCTAATTATTTGTCGCCTTTACTTTTTCGTTTTTTACACTGTACACGTGGCGCGAAGCTTCATCGTGTTTTTTCGCCTGCTCCGGCGTTCCGCAGGGGCGAGGAAAAAAACCCAAGTACCGCATGTACAGCAAAAAGAGAAAAATATTCGAGTCGAATGACATAACTGAATTTTCGCAACGAATTCGGCACTAAAAAGATATGCGACTAACAATAAGTGCCAGCGTACGATGTCGAAGTAATTATTTTACTTCTTAACAAATATCGTCCTCCATAATGATTTTCATAACTTTTCTTTTCAAAAGGTTAGATTTCTGAACAATTTTTCAGATTCAGGGTTTGTTCTGTTACTGATGGTGGCTCTTACATGGTAATTTAAAAAAATTAGTCTTAGAAAATAGCGGAAGTACGTCACGGTCTTCTAAACTGTGTTTTTTGAACTGGCTTGACGCATAGCTGAGGCACTAGATTCTGATGAAATTTGGTATACATTTTTCTAACCTTATTGTGTTTTTGAAAATTGAGAAAAAGGTATTATTTTATTGAAAAATGTAGTCATTTTTTCGGGAAATAAAACCTTTTTATTTCACAAAGTTTTAAAAATGTTTAAAAATGTTTTTGAAAATTAAGAAAAAAACGTGTTATTTTATTGAAAAATGTAGTGATTTTTGTCGGGAAATAAAATATTTTTATTTCACAAAGTTTTAAAAAGTACACGAAAAAGCAATGAAAAAATTAATGGTAGATGATCTGACGGTATGGGTGAATCGCAGTGCAGGGGAAAATTCAAAAGTGAAAATAGAGCGCGCATTGAAGGGAAGGCTGGAGCAAGAACTGTGCCAGTACGTGAGAATGGCTGAGCGAGGAAAAGAAATTGTATTGCGTTGTATAATAATCTTATGGGGATAAATATGTACAAGGGTACTGTGTAAAATCCGAAAGGGATATGGGAAAGTATACCTGGGAAACAAAAATACCAGTAATATGTAAAAAGTATGTATACATTTTATATATAAATTTTATCAAAATTATAACCCAATTATGTGTACTTGTACTTAAATTACTTCAAATATAGTAAAATTATAATAAAATTATAATAAAATGATATGTGATTATAAACAAAATATATTAAAATTATAATAAAATTATATGTAATTACATACAAAGTAGACTAAAATTATAATAAAGTCAAATGTAAATATATGTAAATTATTTTGAAATTATAATAAAATTAAACTTTATCATACTACGATTTTTTCGAAACCACACTAGGTGTATTTGAACATTTTCACAGAGAAACTGGATTTAACCCTAGCGCTATACTCGTGTTGATGAAGTCTTACAAGCATACTTCGAAACAAGGTTTCGCAGTTGTTCGTGTCCGATACGAAAGCTGTCACACACCGCTCTGTATCTTCCATTTTTTACAGCGCATTCTTCAAACTCCTTTTATTTCGATACACGAACAGAAACGAAAAAAAATCCCTTTCCGTACGCGGAAAGCCGTCGATAAGAACGGCAAAGAAAAAGCCAACGAGCAAAAATGCCCACGAACGAGACGACGAATCGTTTGATACTGTCCGTATCTGTAGAGTGGATCTTCGAGAATTCGAGAAAAATCCACGATTGCGCTGATATTTGTCAGCGGGAATCAAGGACAAAGCCTGCACGCGCGAAATGTGACGAATTTTCATTTTCGCCGGATCATCTAACGTCTATCTTCTCGTCGCTAATCTACCATCGATTATTTGCGACGATAAGACATTTTCACAACAAAAAAAAAAACGAAAATGCGATAACGCAAAGTCCGGCGCAGTTTATCGTCGGCGCGATATCGCGTCTAAGAAGCGCGCTATATATATGCACGGGTGCCAACTTTTTAGAGCACGAAACGCCGATACTCGTTCCGCGATTTTGCAATTATCGCCCATACGCGAACAAT
The DNA here is from genome assembly GCA_963210295.1 of Ophion ellenae. Lineage (NCBI taxonomy): Eukaryota > Metazoa > Arthropoda > Insecta > Hymenoptera > Ichneumonidae > Ophion > Ophion ellenae. The sequence goes on along the minus strand of OY723394.1, from coordinate 30,347,974 downwards.
ATTATTCAGACGATCGCTCCGATACGCAAAAGTACTATTGGGTTGAAAATAATGAATTATGAAAGCAAGAAAAACTAAAAAACAATTAATTCGCCTCAATATTGTCTTAAGGGATCATGACAGTGTGAACATTTCGAAAAATCGATTTTTTGCATTATACGATAGTATAGAGGGTTATAAACATGGACCTAGCATTGTCGATTGATCGTAAGTAGACAATTTATATGAAAACTCCGCACTCGAAACATTAAACGCGTTTTTCTCGAAGTGTCGTTTTTCAAAAAGGTGTGCACTCTCAAAGGAAGAGTTTTGAAGCTATCCGTCTCAAATTTTGACTATGGAATTGACTATGGAATATTTTGCTATGGAAGCTTTTTTTTTAATGTTTGTATTTTTCCACGAAAAACTGTCGAAAATATAGGCTAAATTCGATACTTTTTTTTCAAGCCACCGCGATGTTGTCAATTTTGATTTAATTTCTTTTTAGATAATAATTACTCCTACAACCGTGTACACCGCGAGGAATCCTTTTTTTCGAATAAATTTTCAACCGTTAATAAACTGTAAAAAAAAATAAAAACAAACGTTTAAAAAGTTATTTTCTGTTTCTCATGAGTGCTTTGATTTAACATAAAAATATCAGACTGATTAGCGTATTTGAACCGCCGAAAAAAAAATCTCGAAAATTTGCTCTTTTTCGACCCATTGCACTGTGATGATCCCTTGAGGCCTCAGGCCACAGTAACGGGTATAAAACCATGTGCGAATTTAACAATTTTTTTCCGTATGAAAAAGAGATTCACTCATAAAATTAATTACACATCTATTTAGTGTGAATATCAAGCTGTTAGAATTTTTTTTTTTATTTACAAAATGGCCGACTACTCGAAACTTCTCGAAACAGCTTTTTTCCAATCAGCGTGACAAATAACTTCAACAATTTTCACTCGATTTTCTTCAAATTTAAAAGTTATGTTCCTAATTACATTTTGCAAAGAAGTACGTACGGATTTTCTGATTAATCGGAAACTTTTCATTTTATGAGCAGTTTATGAGCAGTTATGACGAAATTTTTCACTGAAAATTCATTTCTTAAGTTCAAATACCTACAACTTTTGAATAAAACAATATTTTTTTAATTCCGTACGTACCTCTCTAGGTAATCTCATGTAGATTGACGAGAATTTTTGTTTTTTGTTCTAGGTGAAAAATTGTGGATGATAAATGTCACGCCGCGAAGCGCCTAAAAACAGATAACAAATAAAATATTAGTAGTCGGCCATTTTGTACATAAAAAAAAATATATATTTTTTCTAACAGCTTGATATTCATGCTCAATGGATGTGTAATTAATTTGATGAGTGAATCACTTTTTCATACACAAAAAAATTGTTAAATTCGCACATTATTTTATACTCGTTACTGTGGCCTAAGGCCTTAAAACGTTTCAAAAACAAATTCATTTACTCCACCGCTGAAATTGGCAAAAATAGATTCGATAAAAAAAGAGTTACGTAAACAAAAAAAATCGAATATTTCTCAATCACCAAAGAAGGAAGACCAATTGCGTTAATGGTACTACACTTTATCAGTAGATACAAAATCATGTTGAAAGGTTGACTTATCATGCGCGATCTCGCCGATATCGATCTCCTCGATCGATTTATCGATAAATTGCCTAGATCTTCGAAGAGGATTTGTAAGACACGATATCTTTTTCGTTTTTCTTCCATTTTGCGAGTACGTAAACGAGTCCGCAATTGTTTCCACTCTCATGCTGCAAGCTCGAGTTCGTTTCACCAAATTCCGCGACGTGTGGCAAGCTCGCGGGAAATCGCACCAGCGCATTCATAATCGCGCAAAACGCGAGAATCTTTGACCCATCTAGGGTTGAACATTCAGGGGTCGTTGAAAAATTTTTCTCGACGATACAACAGTGGTGACATAATAGTCGGATTGCTCGACTCCCGTATCACTCCGTCTCCCAATTATTTTACTCCTTGACTTCTTTGCATGTCTTTGACCCATAACTCCCCCCCCCCCTCTCTGTCTTCGTCTTAAAAAAAAGAACTATGCAAAACTGCGCTAAATACAGTTTTTACGTAGGCGCTGTTATTAGGTGTCGCAAGATTTATCTCCACGTTACGAAAACAAAAGGTCGGTCTCGAGAATGCATTTCAATTTGCGAGACCTGCTGTCGGGCTCCGCGCTATCTCTCAAGGTGCGCTTTTCACGAGGTCGGTTATCCGGGACTCGCGTAAAACTTTTTTTCCACCTGAAAGTTTGCGCTTATCAGTCTTGCGGGAAAAAATGGCAAAAAAATTAAATAAAAACAAGAATTCGTGCTGGAATTCTTCAGCACAAATTCTGTTTTTTTTTCGATTTTTTTTTTCATTTTTTTCCGCAAGACTATTTAGCGCAAACTTCTAGTCGATGCGATGATGAAATAGATATCGTTTGAGGAATAGTATTGCGAGAACAGGGGGATTCGATAGGAACGCCACGTTGGAATCCAAGTGGATTCCGCGCGATTTCCCGAGTGACGTCGTTGGAGAATTTTTTAAGGGGGAGGGTAGGGGTTGGCACTTTTGAAAAATCGATTTTTTTTGGTCTTTTCTCATGGTTAAACATTTCAAGAATATAATCCCAAAATTTCAAGTCAATCAGAGCAAAACTCTCGAAGTTATTGACTATTTAGTCCCGCTCCTCTAACACTGTAGCTTCGACAGCTAAAACTTCAAACGCGTTTTTCGCGAACCCACTTTTTCAAAGTCCGTGTTCGCTGCCATTTGAAAACTACATGACCGATTTGTTTCAAACTTGGTACACACTTTCTACATATAAAATACCTCCCCCCAACGGTTGGTTTGAGATTTTTTTTTACATTGAGGGCGTTTTCCACCCCCAAAATGGCGGAATTTTTCGTGAAAAATAGCACTTTTCACTTTACATGACCACCAAAAATTGAGAAATGAAAAAAAAATGATCAACGACCGTTGGGGGGAGGATTTGATGATCCTTTGGCTAAATTTTAATGGTACTTGATTTCAGATAATTGCTAGCTGAGATACAGTGAACACCGCAAATCGTGTTTTTCCAAAGGCGTTCTTGGAAAAGCTTTGTCACCGGCTTGTTTGTGGATATTTTCGCGTACAAATTTCACGGAATGTTCTTGAAATGACACTTAACAATGTACAAAATGTTACAATAAATTTACTCTATCCATATCGATGAAAAAAATTCGCAAAAAAGTTTATTTTTCACGCTGAAACCCCTACCCTCCCCTTATTGGAAGTTCTCAACCGGAATTTGTCGGATCGCCCACAAAATATCCTTTCGTGATCCTGTACTCAAATTTCTTGAGGAGTCCCAAAATGTTCCTACATGTCCGTAGGGATTTTTTGGGACACCGCACATGGGCAGTTCCCATTGGGATCCAATTGGACTCTGCACTGTTTCCTGATGAACGCCGTTTCAGAATTCTTACTACATTCGAATCGAAAATATGCAAAAAGCCACGAGAAAAAACTCGGTGTGTTGAAACATATCCTGCACGTTTTTTTTACAGTTACTTTACAATTATTTCTACAATTACATTGGATTTTAGGTCATGTGATTCAAATCGATTTTTAAGATATAAATTTTTAAGCTATTTGTACTTTTTTACGACAAGATTTATACTTTTTTGGATCCACTGATTTTGGATATCTGTATATTTTGTTTGGAAAAATCAATGTACAGGACGGGATGGAATCCACTAACAATTATGTCGGTTTCAGTTCGCTAATGTGGTAATTTAGGATTCAAATTGGATTCGTACTTTGGATTCCAATGGAGTATCCTGGTTAGAATCCAATGTACGACCGTGACGTTTTAATGTACTCTCAATGCGATCATACATTGGATCCCTATCAGGAAGTAGGGACAAGTAGTGTAAACCGATCAATGGATGGACAAATAACGACACTGTAGGATTCAGATGGATTGTAAGATGGAAATATTATCGAAACGAATTTTTCAATGGGTATAGCTACGAAAAGGTATTATTCTGATAGTAGACAAAAAATATTAGAAGTAATTGGAACAAATAATACTGAACTGTTATATAAGTAGCGAAATGACTAAATCGCCAGCGAATGAACGAAATTGCCAGTAAATGGACGATTGACCACCAGTAAATGGACGTGCAGTGTAACCGAATGTTGTCAAACAAAACGATTTATTTACTTTAAATGCTATAGATTCGGAGATCACTGTGGCGAACAATAGTTATAATGTTCTAATACACATGAGTATTATATTCGTTATTACGATTTCGTAGAAAATACACAAAGCTTTTTTGCATCTTAATTCTCAAAAAAACTACCAAAGTTTGTTTCGACAGAGAGATAGAAAATTCAATTTTGCTAAATATAAACAAAACGAATGAATGGATTTTATGACAACATTCAATGAAATGTACATTGTCATATCTTAACAATAATTCATTTAGCAATTTTCAGCAGATTAGTCAATTTTTTTTACTCTTCTTGAGAATTATCACAACAGAGCCCATATGTCCATTCACTGGAAAGAGGTTAGAATACAGCACCAGTGAATAAACACGTATCATTCTGACCTATTATTACGCATGTATTTAAACATTTTTCGAAAAAATTACAGACTAATTCTTTCCCAAGTAATGACACATATACTCACCCTCGAAACTTAGAAAAACAATTGTTTTCGCGTTTTGACCACCTACTGTGCACAGCCGTGTCGTAACTAAGTTGCGCGGTGTGCAAGTACCACAAACTAGAAAAATTCCGTGTAGCGTCAAAATTCGATATTGAGGCGTCGTCTCACTTTAGAAGCTAAAAAAGGCTATTTTCATGAATTTTGATCGATAGGTTTATAATATAGATATTGATATAAAAGTTGATACACTTAATAAATACACTTTCGAAATACATTATTTTTTTTAAATTTACTTCAGTCACTATTGTTAGACAAAAATGGTAGTTAAAAAACCTCTTAAAAAAATTGTAGGTCCGCGCTGATGAAATCTCGGAGATGGATAATCTGAAACAAAAAAAATCAAACGGTTTTAGATTCAGTATGTCAACGGCTGTAGCGCATATCATACGATTTTTGATATATGCAAAATTTACAAAATGGCATTTTTCGCAAGGGAACAAAAATCACAAAATGTCAAATCGTTATTTTTCAATATAACAAAATTACATTTTTCGACAAAACAACAACAAACAACGTGTTCTTTTCGCCATTTTTGGCAAACAAAGTAAATATCAAAATTAAAAAAAATCCATCATATGCGCTATAGCTATGGTTGTAAAGAATATGCGGTTAAAATTTCATGAGGATCGGTTCAGTAGTTTCGAAGATTTCATCGACAAGCTCGAAAAACGTTGTTTCGAGAAAAACGCGTTTAAGGTAGTACCTCCACAGAAGAGTTGAATTAAGAAATAGTTGAAATTTGACATATACGTTATTTAATACATTATCTAAACATCTGTGCAATTTGAATAAGTTTGACCACCCCAAACCTGAGATATTTACACTTGAAGTTGGCTTGGTTTACACGTAACAAATGCGTTATGATGGGCAAACAGAGCATCATTAATTCTACCGTCCAAAGTAAAATTAAGAAATTGATAAAAAACGAGGATAAGCTACAGTAAGATATCACGAATAATGTGAAAAAGAATGAGAATGATTCACCATCTAGTTTCCAAGATATAACTATGAGAAGCCTTCACAATTTTGGTGCAAAGCCTGGAAAAAAAAACAATTGGGGCAAAGCCTGGACAGTCCCGGCAAAAAGTTTACTGGCAATGGTCGATCAAAAACACAATACAAAATATATTTTACGGCAATAAATGATATCCATCGTATTATCTACTAGTACCGAGTCAATATTGCGTAGTTTTTAATTTTATTCATTACTAATTAAACCAATTATCAATCTTTTAAACATAAACATGGTATGTAAACTTTTGGTTGAGATTTTCGCAGAGGAACTACCTTAAAGTTTTTAACGAGCAGATGAACGTGCTCAGGTAGTAAAGTAAAGGTCACACAACAATACAGTTAGACTCCTCCGATCTTCATAAAATTGTAGTATGATACTTTTGGATGTGTATACTTTCGAAAAATGTAATAAAAAAATCGACTTTTCAAAAATTGTAAAGCGAGAAGACGCCTTAATATAAAAGATTTGGCTTGAAAATAATTTTAACAATCACAATTCTTCGGTGTTATTTGGTTAAACTGAGAAATCGGTTTTCGCAATAGCTGTGATTTTTTGGCTAAATTATAGCGATTCGAGTTTTTATCGACAATTCGTATATTTTACTGATTTTGAATATAAATCAGCGGTTGTTCATTCACTGGTCCCCGTCCATTGACTGGTTGGTTTACTCTACGGGAATCCAATTAACTCCCTATGACAATTTCTGCAAATCGATTTTGCCGAAGAGTTGAATGAAAAAAAAAAACGACTTGAAACTGCAAACCTGTCGAGCTCGGCTCATTCGGTTTCCAAAGTTTTATGTTTACCTCTCAAGATTTCGTCCATGGTTTACGTTCATGATAAAACGTTTTGCAGGAGGCGAATTTTCTCCAAACCAAACAAACCGTCAATTTTAAGCTGACCGCATCACCGTTCCGTTGTGCACTTATGAAAATAAGGAAAAAATGCATCTTGAACGTCCCTGAGACGCGTTCTTTTTTTTCGTAAACGCATCTTTATTCGAGATAGCGTAATTATATTTTGATATTGGCAAGTTTGTATTCTCGGATATGTGTGGCTGCGCACATGGGTACGAGAGAAAAACGCGCTGCTTCGCCCCTCACGGCGACGAATAGCCAAAAGATAAGGCTTGTTTTCAACAAACTTTAATCTTCGACACTTTTTTAACGATTGCGAGCCGAGAAAAATGTCTTATCTGAGTGCAGCGAGGAACACGAACGCGATATTCTCGAACGAAGTTTCTATGTCGTTTGGTCGGAAGAATGACGTAGGCGAACTCTAGATTGCGACAACTCCACACACTTATGTATACACATTAGGGTGGTTGAAAAAAATCGATTTTTTTCCCAACAGAAAATTGCAGTATCACAAGAAAAAGAAAGTATTGCAAAATTTGAGAGTTCTAAACAATTTTTCAGTTAGTGCTCAAACGCCTTTTTCATGTTTTTTTTTCATGATTATCGGAGTATTAAGTTTTTTTATCTCGATGCAGAAAATGTCAGTGCGTGATCCAATGTAAGTCTTGATTTAATTTTTTCCGTAACAATACACAATTTTTATTTAAATATTTTTTTTACCTTAAGGGGTTACCCCTACTTGCGATTTTGAAAAAAATCGATTTTTTTTATTGCATTTTTTTGAAGTATAAGTATCTGAGAATATGTCCTGAAAATTTCAAGTCGATCCGAACAAAATTGACTGAGATATGAGCGTTGAAAGAGAAGAATCCGCGTTGAAAGAGCGTTGAAAGAGAAACTTTAAACGCGTTTATCTCAAAATGGCATTTCTGAAGTCGGTGACCAAGATTACTCGAACACTAATGAACCGATCTTCTTGAAATTTTGCAGGCTTATTTAATACATAAAAATGTAGTCTTTAATCGTTCGATTTTTTTTATCGAAAAAAAATGGCCGTTTTATAGCCAAAAAACGGCCGTTTTTTTTCGTTAAAATCGAACCATTAACTTTGACTGTCCGCCATTTTGTGAAAAATGAATATTTTTTAAAATCCTTCGATTAAAGACTAGTTTATACTTATATTTGACTAAATCCATCCGCATTTTTTTTTCAGATGATCCACTTCGCCGCAATGTTGGTCACCGCAAATCGTGTATATAAAAACATTATTTCATTGACGGCCATTTGCCACTAAACAATGTAATATTTTTCAATGAAAAAATTACTGAAAGTTCTTCAAGATGTGTTCTTTAAGATGGTATGTTGATCGATTAGAAAAGTTTTGTAGTTTTCTTTAAAAAAATTCATGAAAACGGCCTTTTTTTGCGCTACAAGTGGGGGTTACGCCTTAAACAGTTTGCATTTGCAGATTAAGAATGAATATATGTAATTCGGTTGTGAAGATTGTATCAACCACTCGATGAACAAGAACACGGTGTTTACATCGCTGAACGTCTAACAAGTATGCGTTTTTTTTTTTGGAGTAATATGTTGTTTTGGAGTAAAAAAACAAAGTCATACGGATTCGAGAGTTAGAAATCGCGGTGCTGTTGACGCTACTGCACCTTTGTTTCTCTGACTGTCCGTGAATTCTTTTCGCGATTCATTTGACTGTATCCAGTAGTTGCTGTATTAAGGTACGTCACAGTACACGTAAAAATAAAAATGTAAAATGTGATTGCGGGTTTGGGCGATAGTGAAAGTGCCGAAATTCATCTGATTGGGTCGGAAATCGAAGAATTCGGGAGCGAAAATTACCCACGAATAGAGAAGCATTAAGGGGTTAGGCCACAGTAACGGGTATAAAATCATGTGCGAATTTAACAATTTTTTTTCGTATAAAAAACTGATTTACGCATAAAATTAATTACACATCTATTTAGTATGAATATCAAGCTGTTGGAAAAAATATATATATTTTTTCGATGTACAAAATGGCCGTCTACTCGAAACTTCTCAAAACAGCTTTTTTCCAATCGGCATGACAAATAACTTCAACAATTTTCACTCGATTTACTTCAATTTCAAAAGTTATGTTCCTAATTGCATTTCGCAGAGAAGTACGTACGGAATTTCTGATTAATCGAAAACTTTTCATTTTATGAGCAGTTTATGAGCAGTCATAACGAAATGTTTCACTGAAAATACTTTTTTTAAGTTCAAATACCTACAACTTTTGAATAAAACAATATTTTTTAAATTCCGTACGTACTTCTTTAGGTATTCTAATGTAGATTGACGAGAATTTTCGATTTTTGATATAGGTCAAAAATTGTGGATGCTAAATGCCACGCCGCGGAGCGCCTAAAAAAAGATAAAAGAAAATATTAGTAGACGGCCATTTTGCACATCGAAAAAAAATATATATATTTTCTAACAGCTTGATATTCATACTAAATAGATGTGTAATTAATTTTATGAGTGAATGACTTTTTTATACGAAAAAAAATGTTAAATTCGCACATGATTTTATACTCGCTACTGTGGCCTAATGCTTTAAGTCTATTCTTTCACCATGATAATACTCTTACATTTCCTGTTCGAGAGAGTACACAAAACGGTATCGACAAAATAACTAATATTTGGAGCGAAATGGGAATAGGAATTTCTCAACCGTGCATCAATTTCGAAAAGTTACAAAAATTAGGATAGGAGTGGGCAGCATTGAAAAAAAATTATTTACGAAAAAATCAAACTCAATTGTTCAACGAAAATCTCTTTCAACATAAGTTGGATAAATTATCTGAATGATATTATCATGATGTCTATTGGCGGGGGAAAAAATTGACGAAAAATCGAGAAAAAAAATTAATTAAAAGTTGTTTGAGCACTACCTAAAAAAATGTTTAGACCTCTTCAATTTTGTATGAATTACTTTTTCATCAGGTAGTAACATTTTCCGTCGAGTCCCGCGAAAAAGAAAATCATTTTTTTTGAACCACCTTAATACATATTTTTCAAAAATGGTCCCTTCAAACCGATTATATCTGTATAATGTTGACTATCAGCACATCCAGCTGTTTTGAGCACGTTCCTTAATTTTTTCTAAACTGATGATTAATTTTCCTGACAGGGCGGCCTCGAAAATAACCCCGATAAAAATGTGGTACCATTTATTTGTAGATCATTTTAAAGACTTCGGGGCTCACTTAATATTGGGTATGGGAGTACTGGAATTCTATGAAGCCGGTCTTGGAAGTCAAATATAAAAAAAATCACCTTGCCCTATATGCATCGCTTTCGAAAATTTGATTTCGTGAAATACTGGACCCGTTTATTTCCAAAAATACTCTTCGGACGAAAAAATGTTTCGGATAACAGTTTTAAGTTTGTCGAGAGCTATTCAATTCCGTTGAGTCAACCCGCTTTCTAAAAAAATTTAAATGGTAATTCCGAAAGTTTTCTCAGACGCATGGGTATTTAAAAAAAACAGGTTGACCGGGACTTTTCAAAACCATCGAATTGAAACAACGGGTCATTGGGACCCAATTGGATTCTGCACTGTTCCCCGATGAAGGCCGTTTGAGACTTCTTACCACGTTCGAATCGAAAATATGTGAAAAGTCAGGAGGAAAACCTCGGCGTGTTGAATAACCTGCACGTCTCGCGAGCGTGCACATATGTGGTGATATTATGTCAGAGTGCAGTAAAACATATTACAAACAATAATTAAGCTGGATTTTCAGTGATGTCATTTACATCGATTTTTAAAATAGACTTTTTCAAGCAACTTATACTTTTTTAGGATAACAATTATACTTTTTGAAGACCCACTTATTGTGTATATCTATATATTTTGTTAAAAAAATCAACGTACTGTGCGTTGTAATCCATCAAGAATCGTAGCGCATTCTGTTCGATAATGTGACATTCCTATAGGATTCATATTGCATCCCTAGCAGGAAGTAGGACCAAGTTTGGGAATCCAATTTGCATCCCTACGACGAATTCTGCACGGAAATCTTTGAATACAGTCCCACTCTTTTCCTCTATGTAAAAAAAACCCAATTGCATAATTCCCACAAATTTAATTAATCTTCAAAAAACCTGCTTTAAAGGGTCTTCTCACTTCAGACGCTAAAAAAGGCAATTTCCATGAATTTTTGTGATAGGTTTATATTATAGATATTGATATAAAAGTTGTTACATTTAATGAATACACTTTCGAAATATATTTAAAAAATGTTTTTATTTATTTAAATCACTATTTATAGACGAAAATGGTAATTATAAAAATTTCCTTAAAAAAATTGTGGGTCTGCGCTGTTGATGAAATCTCGAAGATGGATAATCCGAAACAAAAAATCTAACGGTTTTGGATTCAGTATGTTAATGGCTGTAGCGCATATAATACGATTTTTGATATATGCAAAAATAACAAAATGACGGACATTTTTCGAAAAAACAAAAAAAAAGTGTTCTTTCGCCGTTTTTAGCAAAGAAAGTGAATATCAAAATTTAAGAAAATCCTTGATATGCGCTATAGCTATAGTTGTGAAGACCATGTGATTGAAAATTTCATAAGGATCGGTTCAGTAGCGTCGAAGATTTTATCAACAAGCCGTCGAAAAACGTTGTTGAAGTTTGTTTGGGTTACGTAAATATAGAACATTTTTTTAAATGTATATGAAAAGTGTATTTATTAAGTGTAACAACTTTTATATCAATATCTATAATATAAACCTATAACGAAAATCATGAAAATAGCCTTTTTAGCGTCTTAAGGGGAGATATACACCTAGGAGGCGGAAAAAAGGTCATTTTGTGATTTTTTTCACGGAAAACTATTTGAAATTTCGGATTGGGGTTTTAATTATCTAAAAGTATAGTCATTCGAAAATATGTTTAGTTTTCATTATTTAAAAATATCAAAAAATATACAAGGATATTGTATGATCCTTGGAGCGTCGTAAAAAAAATCTGCGTATACGGTACCCACTGGCGTTTCTTCAAAAATCATCTAAAAAAAAACCAAAAAGATTATTAAATTAGATACTATAATCTAGTACTTGTCATAGTCGATTTTGAAAATATCAATTCATGACAAAATAGCGGATGTTTGAACATAAATAGTGATTTTTGGGCCAAAAATGAGTTATTATTTTGCCTATAAAACAAAAACTAAGTAACGGGAAAAAAAAATCCTATGACAAGTACTAGATAATGGTGTATAGAATAACCACAAAAAACCTCAAGGCAATCGGTTAATTGATTTTCGAGAAATTTTGGGCACCGATTTGAAAAACGTGGTTTTGAGAAAAACGAGTTTGAAAATTTGGTAATGAATAAATCATGAAATTTGTCAACATAGTGTAGGTCTTCTACGGTCGACGGAATGTTCATAGCTTCTAAATCCTCGACCTCGACCATCTAGGTGTATATCTCCCCTTAAGTGTAACAACTTTTACATCAACATCTATAATATAAAGCTATCAAAAAAATTCATGAAAATCGCCTTTTTAGCGTCTAAAGTGAGAAGCTACCTTACAATCACCCAGTTGTTCGTCCATCACGTTGGTACCTTCAAAGACCCTTGATTCCTCCAAATGGATAATCCCCTAACAACAAGGTGAATTAACCTCTGATTCGTCTTCCATCAATCTCGAAGATTTCAAGTCTTATAGCCTCCAGAAATAATCCAACGAAGCAAAAAAATTCCTCCCTCAACCTCCGTTCAGAGCTGGTCGGTTCTTCAGGTATCGCACTCTTTGGAAGTGTGATACATGGATAACCATGTGTTGGGTATATCCACATCCCCATAGGGATTCGGATAGGTCCCAAAAATCCGCAAGTGGATGTCCACTGGGGAAAGCTTGTCCCAATGGCTCTGCCATCGGATCGAAAGAGCCAGACATTTATCGCCCTCGTTAAAAAATCACTCAGACGTTGAAAGATTCCAAGCAAATCCATTGGGCGACACACCTACACCAGTCCATTTTCAAATTTCGTCATTCTCCCTACTTGCGCGTCTTTCGTGTCCGAATCCCAGTATGTCAGCTAGACGGGAGCATCCTTTTCATCCCTCCATTATATTTTCATTCTTCCCTACTTGATGCCTGCTTACATTATACGCGTATCAAACGGCGACCGCTCCATGTCAGTCACTTTTCCATCTGGATAGTTATGTACACAACGTATACACATTTATATACCTATTTATGTACGAAGTAGGTGCAGGAGGTACATAAGAACTTTTTTTTACATACATTTGTACTCGGAGGTATGTACCAAGCCGGGTATATAGACACACGTATGGTACAGACATGTATTCCTACATAGGCATGCTCGTACGAGTATGAAGTGCATAGATGCAACCATGCATCGTTCAACCCCCTTCTCCCAGCTCCTCCCCCGCGATCTTCGTATCTGCGTGTGTCAGTGGACCGTGCGCGATAGAAAAAAAGCTATGGGAACTGCCGGTCATAATGGGGAAGGGTGCCCAAGGGGCTTTCGTGTCCACCCTTTGTATCGTTGAAGCAATCACGACCTACCCCACTTCTATACGTATATACGTGCCAGCCAAGCCCGAGAAGGACAGAAGAAAGCGAAAAAGTGTCATGGTGTACGTGAAACGCGGGGTGATTTATGCAAATATAGTACGTATATGTTTGTTGCCCTTGCATCGAGTCAACGATGAAACGAAAGAGATGATGATACAGCATCCACAGTGCACATCGTATACATGCATCACCTATACATTAAAGTCCTCGCTATTCTCCCTTGCCGAGTACGAAATCATGAGCCGGGACGTCATTTCGCGGGCAGTTTACATGCATCAGAAATGCGGTATATATGCGTAACGTGTATGTGCATCACGCTGCGATATACGACTCGTGCAGATATCGCGCGATGACTCCTTGTCCGCGGAAATGACTGATGAACTTCAACGTGCAGCTATCTCGGTCTCATCCTCGCAGTTTCTTTCGATGACACGTGAGGGTAAGGGAAATTCTTCCGGTGCAGTTACGTGCAGAATTCCCTCCAACCGCGCATCTAGCCCTCTAGGTTTTCAATTTATGCGGGGGTTGTGTAGACTTCAGAGTTGGAAGGAACACGTTCAGGGAGAGAAACACGTTTCATGTAAAATCCACCGCCCTGCTCACCAGCCTGTTTCGTTGTCCTCTGGGGCTTCATCCTTTGGCGTGTCAAGCCCGAGAAGAAAGGGCACGGAAAAAAGACCACGGGAACGGAACAAACGACGAAGATTTTTTCTCCCGGGGCTCTTTTTTTTCGTGCGGGAAGAAAAAGTTCAATCGGCATGGTCAATGACGGGAGAAATCATTTTGACGGATCTTGAAGGGGGTGGGGTAGATACAATCTCGGGCGAGAGAAGCGGAAGATTCAAAATCTGAAAGGTACGTCCTAGATGCAACGTTGCAATCAACGGGTCTGCTTGGTGACCGGAGGACAAGTCGATTTTCAATATTTTTGATGAAAGTATTGGGATCATGAGGTCGGGATTTTACATAGGATTAATATATAGTCTTGCCAGGTTTGAGCCTTTTTTTCGTTGACAAATATTGATAACCAATGAAGTTATCGATATTTAAACAAACCGAACACGACCAAAAAACTACTTTAATTATTTGTTGTCAATAAATATATAAACATATCGAAAAATCCTATGGTCATACGATAGAAAATCTTATAAACTACGCTCGGTCCAAATTTGAAGTGCATCGGACTGAGTTTGAGATACGAATTGCACCGTTTAAAAAACTTCATTTCGAGAGATTTCGCAGTGGGCGTTCCGTTCCGTAACAAAAATCGTCGTAACTCGATTGATTTTTGAAATTTTGCACAAAATCTTTTTTGCAAATCAAAGTTAAGGGGCTATACCAGTGTGACACTTTTAAAAAATCGATTTTTTTTGCCTTTTTCGACAGTTTATACTTTTTAGAATATGAGATGAGATTTTTATACTTTCAAGAATATGAAATGAGATTTTTCAAATTTGCTGACATTGTAACTCAAAGAGCAATTATCCGATTGACTTGAAATTTGAACTGAGTACTTTTTAATATGTTTACTCTACAATGACGTAGGATATTGTTGACTGGATGAAAATTGACGATTTGGCCTTGAAAAAAGCGACCATTTTATAGGCAAGAAAACAGACTTTTTTCCGAACCACACCATTTTGTTAGATTCTGATATTTTTCGAAAATCCTACGTCATTGTACAGGAAATACCTTCCAGTTTAACGACATTTTTTGCTTTTTCTCTTTTTTCAATTTTTCGAAACATTTAATTCACTACTTGTCTTCCAAAAAATTCCCGGAAGTCACCCAAATTTTCAGCGTTCACACTGGTATAGCCCCTTAAGACTACAAACCTTTGCAATGGACAACAGATATTTTTCCAAAATGTCAAGCTTATTCAGGCGCCTTATTTACACCACAATAATATAGCGAATGATTGTGAAATTTCCTAGAAAGCCTGTCGGGACTTTCCATGCAAGATGAAAGCTCATTGCAAAGTAAAAAAGCGGATTCTTCAATTTTGACGCTGTTTTAGCCAGATTTTCACATCTGCTGATTTAAAGCTCATAAAGTACCGCGTGGCAGGTTTTTTTGGAGACATTTCCGACTTTGGACGACAGAGTTGAGAGACCCTGCGCGGGCAACCGAGGCTACGCGCACATAAAGTTTCTCCGTATCTATCGTCGCGAGCCCCCGATCGTGAGCGCGTCCACCTGTAGAACATCGCGAGCTCTCCTATGTATATATCTGTGCTTTCGTATGTGTCTAGGTACATTGAAGATGGAACGACGGAACGCGCACGCACTTCAACGCACAGACACCGATAGCCGGGGCTTCCAGATCGCACCGGTCTCGCGCAGATTCGACGTCTGAATTGAACGAACGTTACGTTTCAATCGGAAACTCAAATAATATTAACGATATATCCCCGCAGCTCGTAAAATCCACACGAGCAATTTAAATGTGGCTACAACTGGATTATAAATTACGTATTAACTAGTAGCTTGAGATTTTGCAGCCCTGATCCACTTGCGGAATAAAAATTAATAGAAAAACCTGCTGCAGAAGAGCACTGAAGAGATTCGTATTCCTAAACTAATTTTTTTAGTCTCGTTCAAAAGTAGCTCCCAACGCCAGCTTTTAGGTTAGGGAATTTTGAAAAATTCTGTATCATAATATGAAGATTGGAAATTCTCTTTTTCAGAAGGTTTTTCCATTTCTGTTTATTCCGCAAGTGCATGCTCTGTATGGTCGTTTTAATTGAAGTCGTTCAATTCGATTTAGAAATCGAGTTGTTTGAAGCTTCAATGAATTCAATTGGAATGATCATACAGAGTGGAAACGCTGCTTAAAAAATGAAGAAATGAATTTGAAGGTTCATTGGGTAGATAATGGTTTTTAGGTTAGTTAAAAGTATGGATGTTGCACGAGCAGAGGAAAGTTGAGGTAATTTGTAATCACCCTCTGCATAAAACAGTACAGCAAAACTAAAAGATGATACAGTGATGCTAACTACAATTCAGTGGGGTGGCAATGATGGATGACCAACAAACTTTCCTCAAGATGAAAAATCGGGATTGCGATGGGTGACCGGTCTATATCATGATCGCTCTGCCAACAAACTTTCCATTAAAGCTGAAAGATCGGAATTACGATGGGTGGCAGGGCCGTATTGTGATCACTCTGCCAATGCAGCTTTCCATGCAAGATGGAAGATCGTACGTGAAAGCCGACTTTCTCGTTGGCAGAACGATCATTACACAGTCCTATCACCCCGATGCTCATGCAGCCCATTTGTAACAAACGCCAGTGGTAGAAGATGCCACAGCGATGCTAACTATTCCATTAGCATCGCTGTAGCATCTTCTTTAGCCGTAGCCCATTTGGAACAAACGCCAGTTGTAGAAAATGCCACAGCGATGCTAACTGAAAAGTAAGCATCGCGGTAACATATTCTACCAATGCAGCCCGTTTGTTGCAAATGGGCTGCATGGGCATCCGGGTGACAGGATCTTTAGCTGTATCCTCTTCTTTAGATGTAGCATCTTCTGTAGCTGTAGCATCTTCTTTAGCTGTAGCATTTTATTGAGATGTAGCATCTTCGGCAGGTGTAACATCTTCTGCAAATGGGTTGCATGGGCATCCGGGTGACAGGATCTTTAGCTGTAGCATCTTCTTTAGATGTAGCATCTTTTTTAGATGTAGCATCTTCTGTAGCTGTAGCATCTTCTTTATCTGAAGCATCTTCGTTACATGTAGCATCTTCTTTAGTGTAGCATCTTCTTTAGCTGTAGCATCCTCTTTAGATGTAGCATCTTCTTTAGCTGGAGGATCTTCTTGTAGCTGTAGCCCGTTTGCAACAAACGCCGGTGGTAGAAGATGCTTCAGCAATAGTGATATCATCTTCTACCACTGTAGCATCTGTAGCAATCTTTAGCATCTGTAGCAAGTGTGGCACTGTAGCATCTTCTATCACTGGCGTTTGTTGCAAATTTGGTGCCTCTCATTTAGCTGTAGCTAAAGAACATTTGCAGTAAACGCCCATGGTACAGTGATGCCAACTACACAGTTAGCATCGCTACACCATCTTCTACCACTGGCGTTTGTGACAAATGATCTTTCCTCTCAGTGCGCAAGTTTCGACTACCAGGTGCTCCCATCCGCTCTCGATTCACCAATCTTGATCTCCCAAAATCTCCAAAGATCCGGAAACTGGTGTTGCGTTGACATCGTTCACAAGAATTTTTCCATGTGCTGCAATATCGAGTTTCCCAAAGAAGACGCAGCCAAGTGCGTGTGGTCGACTCATCCACCTGCCGAGGTACCCGGTCTTCTGTTCCTCGCGAGTTCGTCGATCGAGAACGCGCAAACGCGCACGCGCACGGCTATCCGATCGAGATGAGAACAAAACGACAAGTTGGTTGCTGTGTGAAGTTCGCGTTGATGTATCTCTCGCGTGCACACGAAGCCACCTCCCTCCTCGTGCCTCTCGGGCTGGATATTCCCCGAGGGGAGAACGGAGATCGGTATAAAGCAGAAATCTATCAAATTGTGGTACGCGGAGCATCAGAAACGACCGCGAAAAACCAGTTTGGTCGGTCGGGGATGACCGGGTTGGTTGGTCGGTTCGGTGAGCTCTCAAACCATGACCACCGCGCTGCGGCCACCAAGTGCCGCTGCATCAACACTCTGGAAGGCAAGGGAGAGGATGGAGCCGCGGATGTTTCGCTGCAGCCGGGGGGGGGGGGGGGGCAGGGAGCCTGTGTAAAATAAGAGGAGAGTCGGCAGACGGGTGTGCACCCGAAGAGGGAACGAATCGGCACCGTTGGTGTACGTACGGACGCACCGGATTCTTCGGACCTGCCGGTGAATTCGTGTTGGTTTATAATACAAGGGTGCTCTACGTACATCCATCGATCGGCTGCCCAGAAGCAAAAGGGCGCAGCCCGAGACGATCCAACGCTCCAAGGGACCTGGATCGCGGCCCTGTTACGTCTCGGCAAGTCCATAGCAATTTTCGAGTGTGCAGCAGCAGGAGCGTGCGTGAGTGTTCGCCGAGTGTGCAGAGGCGCGCGGGCAGCCTCCAGAAACGCACACGCACCGGATGCCCTCCTAGAATGGTCGAATCAAACGCCATTTTTCCGTCCCTTTCCCTCTCCACTGCCCTTCTTCCTGCTGATCATCCAACACTCGATATACCTTCTGCCATATTGAGTTTCTCCTCGTATTCTCTCGCTCCCTCTGATACTCCCTTGGATTATTATTATTAACTCGATATTCCTTATTGCCATGAATTTTTTTTATTCGCTTCTATGCACTCTCGGTTGCGCCCCTCTCGTTCATTCTTCCCATCGAGCCCAACAATTCGATATACCTCGTATACTGTATCGAATTACTTTCGCTTTCGTCAAAAGCGGCCATTGTTGAGAACCTTGATACCTTGACGCTGCTACCGTTTCTGGCGATTCTCTTCGTACCGATGTTTGATCCCGGGGAGGAATTGAAGACCATTTTGGACCTTTTGGGACCGTTTGCGATCATTTGGGATCATTTGGGACCATTTTTCTCAAGTCCTTTCCACGCGAATGAGAAAAATCGCACGATGGGAAGATGGACGGTGGAGGGCTTCGCGCGGAGGTTCGCAGACCGAGAAAAGCACCGAGTCTACGCACGCACACAAGCCCTGGAGGCAGGCAAGAGGTGTAGGTTAGGTTACTCGACGACTGGTTAACGCGCCAACAAAAACCAGGAGTGCACGCACCAAGAGCGATCGTCGAGACTCGACCGCGAGAGCGGTCTCTCTCTTTCTCTCTCTCCCTCTCTCTCTCTCTCTCTCTCTCTTGCTCTCTGTACAGCAGAGTCCAAACGAGACCGGGGGAATCGTCGGCCTCGTGATATCTCGGGTCGCCGGAGGAAAACGTGGATAGTTTCGTAGATCGCGCGCGGACTCTCCGGGGACGCCGAGATGAGTACCAAAGAAGAAGATCGAGACGAAACTTTTCGCCTGCTGGTTATACCTTTACGCATTATAATATTGCGTTGTTGAATAATATATTTTAGACGCATATTTTACGGCCCCGCGGCTATACTCGCTACGTGCTTTTATATCCTGTAAACACTTGTACCACCGCTACTGATTATCATCATTATTATTATTGGCATATCGCGCATAACTACCGACAAGGAGAGATTCCAAATTTAACGAGCCAGTTTTATCATCCTGGATGTTAAGTACCGCTGCTTCAATTAATGAAAATATTCCGCATGTGAAATTTCACGACTAGGCGATTTCTAGACATGTTTTTTTTTTTCCATATCACTTATCGAAAATACGACAAAATTACCCACCTTCTCGTTTATTTTGCCAATTTATCCTCGACTCGGAATTCTTTTTCAAAATTGTATCTCGAAAATGCATAGCCGCGGTCGATGCTTCTCTTTTTTGAGATTTTCCAATTGTTGCTTTTGATACTCCGAAGGCGTTTTGAAGTCATGAGGCATGTTTTTGGAAACTGGAGACTTGCCGCAAAGAAAAACAATCGGCGATCGAGATCATGGAGTGGCTCAGAATGGACCATATATCAGGCATTCCAAGTCACTTCAGCCGGTACAAAAAAATCTACAAATAATTTTGAAAAATCGAGTTACATTATTGAAAAATATTCACCGAGTGTCGACATTTTTTAAAAATTTCTGACGTTTTTTCTCGTTGATTGCCATTTTTTAATATTTTTCCATTCTAATGGATGTATCTTTGGCAGGATTTAACGTATTTACATTCGAAAAAAAAACAAGAATGGGCGTCTGTTTCTAGCCTTCGAGAAAAAATTAATTTAGACTTTATTGAGCAAGTCGAACGTCCGTTTCAGGGCAACAAATGCAAAAATATTTTTTTTCTCAAGGAAAGACACTCGTTATTTTATTTCAAAGAATTTTCCCGAATTGTGAATACGAGAAGCGGATTTTTGGTATTTTTTATATTATGGGATTTCTAAACACCGTGAAGTAACAGTTATTTTTATTTTTTTTTTTAATTTTTTTATGAATATTCGATTGATGAGTGTGGAGGACTCGCTGTATGTTTACCATGTTTTTGAAATACATATGACATATATGTCATATGTATTGGAGCTTTGGAGTGCTCCACACTTTTCAATCGAATATTAATAAAAAAATAAAAAAATCAAAAATAGCTGTTACTTCACGATGTTTAGGAATCCCATAATATAAAAAATACCGAAAATCCGTTTTTCGTATTAACAATTCGGGGAAATTAAAAAAAAATAAAATAACGACTGTGTTTCCTTGAGAACAAAAATATTTTTGCATATTTTGCCTTGAAACGGACGTTCGACTTGCTCAATAAAGGCTAAATTAATTTTTTTTTTTCTGGAAGGCTAGAAAAATACGCACATTTTCGTTTTTTACGAATGTAAATACGTCAAATCCTGCCAAAGATACAGCCATTTGAATGGACAAATGTTAAAAAATGGTAATCAACGAGAAAAAACGTGAGAAATTAAAAAAAAACTTCGACACTCGGTGAATATTTTTCAATAAAGTAACTCGATTTTTCAAAATTATTTGTGGATTTTTTTTTATTGGCTGAAGTGACTTGGAATGCCTCATATGTCAAAAAAGAAACGTTTGACTACGTTATGGCTATTTTATATGGTCTATCCAATCTGGCTTTTTTGACAAAAGACCTCAACATTTTTCGAAATGAGTCGTTGTTTTTGGAGACACTAGGGTCTCCTTAGCTATATGGCGTTTACACGATTATAATTTTAATTATCTTACGGTGATTTTAAAGACATAATAATGGGTCAACATATGGATGAGTATGAGAGCCATAGGCAATTATACCACTCCCCCATGTGTATATATATATATATTTGCGATATATAAATACGTCGATGCAAAGCCTTAAGGGGATGATAT
The DNA here is from genome assembly GCA_963210295.1 of Ophion ellenae. Taxonomy (NCBI): domain Eukaryota; kingdom Metazoa; phylum Arthropoda; class Insecta; order Hymenoptera; family Ichneumonidae; genus Ophion; species Ophion ellenae. The sequence goes on along the minus strand of OY723394.1, from coordinate 30,326,843 downwards.
ATCACCTCGTTAGGAACATATCTAACCTAGGGTACCTTAGTCCAAAGTCTAAGGATTTCGTGTTATCATGGTAAGTATGACTTTTGGAAAATTTCCCAAAATTAGGTGTTAATACGTTTACCTCTTATGTTAATGCTATTTTTCAAAAAACAGCATTAACATAAGAGGTATTTTTATTTTTTAACAAGTTTTTAAATATTCAACACGTCTCGTTTAATTGGTTATATATGTGGGTACAGATAATTGTATTAGTGTTTTTAGATTGAATACAGATTAAGTTTTTAGTTACCAATTATTGTCTGTTTGAACATTATGAAGGAGTTAGTACATCATTTTGGGAAATTTTCCAAAAATCATACTTACCATGATAACTCGAAATTCTTAGACTTTGGACTAAGGTAACCTACGTTAGATGTGCTCCTAACGAGGTGATATATCACCCCCTTAAGGCTCTGCATCGACTTTCCTAACACCCTGTATATATATATATATTGCAAACGAAAAATATATATTTATTTTGTTTGCAACATAAATATATGTATATATATGTGTATATATATATATATATATATATATATATATATATATATATATATATATATATATATATATATAATTTTTTAATAATAATACTTGTATATAGTGCAAATAAAAAAATTTGAACAAAAATTACGTGAGCATGCATGTTGCAATGCATCGGTGATTATTACACCACAAGACGCTAGACTTTGCTGCATTCACCTTTATCCCAAAGACGACTGATGGATTAAGAGAAAACGTGTATTCGACTAATATATTAAGCGAAATGCACATGTGTGTGTGTCTCTCACGAATGTTTACTCCAAGAATGTAATTTCGTATAGTCTATCTCGACCAATCATGGCGAATATTGCCAGGCGAATATCTCACTCATAAATATATACACAAGAATCTAGCAAAATCAATGAAAACAAAATAAAAGCACTGCATTTTTAAATGTTCATTAATTGATTATTAAATTAATGATTTTGTAAGCCGTTTCACATCGCTAATGATTCGACGCAACGGCCATTTTCCATTTTATATCGGAGGCTGGTCGATCGAGCATACAACGAGCACACGTCGTCCCCCTGCCATTTCGTTTTCGAAGAGGATGTGCCCGGCCCGAGGAGCCGACACCCAAATATTCTAATCGGTCCCACGTTCGGGGCGTAGGGGGGCCGCTCCGAATCGTGCGAGGGGCACGAGTCCGCTTCGCCATTGGTCGGTCAAATTTAGTTTCTCCATTTTGAACCTCGAGGGGGCTTAGAAAGTAAAATGGTCGCGTACCCGTGCAGAAATGGTCGTAGGGATCCGATTGGGTTGCCTTGTTCTCTCTTTCTCGTCGGGTTCCAATGGGTCATCGCATTGGATCCATATACCAAAACGTTAGGCTCGTAGATTGGATTCTAATGGGGATTCGACATTGGAATCCTGAAGGATTTCCACAATAGCGAACCGAATCCGATACGATTCTTGATGGATCCCAGCAATTTGCGTGATTTTCGGGAATTTTTCCGAAGAAAAGTACTCAATTAAGGCGTTACCCCCACTTGTAGCGCAAAAAAGGCCTTTTTCATGAATTTTTTTAAAGAAAACTACAAAACTTTTTTAATCGATCAATATACCATCTTGAAGAACACATCTTGAAGAACTTTCAGTAATTTTTTTATTGAAAAATATTACATCGTTTAGTGGCAAATGGCCGTCAATGAAATAATGTTTTTATATACACGGTTTGCGGTGACCAACATTGCGGCGAAGTGGATCATCTGGAAAAAAAATGCGGATGGATTTAGTCAAATATAAGTATGAACTAGTCTTTAATCGAAGGATTTAAAAAAATATTCATTTTTCACAAAATCGCGGACAGTCAAAGTTAATGGTTCGATTGTAACGAAAAAAACGGCCGTTTTTTGGCTATAAAAAGGCCATTTTTTTCGAAAAAAAAAATCGAACGATTAAAGACTACATTTTTATGTATTAAATAAGCCTGCAAAATTTCAAGAAGATCGGTTCATTAGTGTTCGAGTAATCTTGGTCACCGACTTCAGAAATGCCATTTTGAGAAAAACGCGTTTAAAGTTTCTCTTTCAACGCTCTTTCAATGCGGATTCTTCTCTTTCAACGCTCATATCTCAGTCAATTTTGTTCGGATCGACTTGAAATTTTCAGGACATATTCTCAGATACTTATACTTCAAAAAAATGAAATAAAAAAATCGATTTTTTCAAAATCGCAAGTGGGGCTAACCCCTTAAATGTTTCGGAAAATTAAGAATATATTTGGCTATATTTGACCTACATTACATAATTTTGTTCATAGAAAAATATTGGTATCCAAGCGACGTATGCGCTGCCTTCGGAGGCGCAAAAATAAAGTTCCTGCACTGCTGACATGATTCCGGCCGATTGAGTAGCTGAAACCGAAAAAGGAAAAAATGTCGTTAAACTGGAAGGTATTTCCTGTACAATGACGGATGATTTTCGAAAAATATGAAAATCTAACAAAATGGCGCTGTCGTGAAAAAAGTCTGTTTTCTTGCCTATAAAATGGTCGTTTGTTTCAATGCCAAATCGTCAATTTCCATCCAGTCAGAAATATCCTACGTCATTGTACAGTACAAAGTTGGGCGTAATTCTATTTATAAATACGAATACGAATTTATTCACATCGTGATTTTCATGTGAATATAAATACAAATTTATTCATACTTTACTTATATGTAGTCACATGCATGCATAAAAATACAATTGTATTCACAAATAATCTGAACATACAAATAAATGCACAGAAAAAATTGTGAATATTCACAAAAAATGTGAATATTTACAAAAAATCCTGTGAATTAAAAAAAATTCACATCAAAATCCGTGAATGCAAATTTATTCACAAAAAATTGTAAATAGAAAAAAATTCACAAAATAAGTTGTGATTTTTTTTCCTATGTAAGACAAACGAAAATCAAATTCACAATGATTAGATTAAAATTTACACCGAAAGTGAGTTCTTACGTATTTTGAGAGAAAACATTGCGTCGAGGCAAAGACATTTTTTGCAAAAAGAGTTGTGATTTTTAAACATTACATTATAAATATGAAAAAAATCACAAAATGCGTTGTGAATTTCCTCAGGTTGAAAAAAATTAAAATCGAATTCACGACATTTATATTAAAATTTACACCACAAGTGAGTCCTTACGTATTTTGAGAGAAAACATTGTGTTGAACTCAACAAGTAAGAACTCACTTTTCGGGTAAATTTTAATCCAATCATTGTGAATTTGATTTTAATTTGTCTTAAATACGAAAAAAATCACAACTTATTTGGTGAATTTTTTCGTATTTACAATTTTTTTAAATTTACAGGATTTTTTGTAAATATTCACATTTTTTTGTGAATATTCACAATTTTTTCTGTGAATTTATTTGTATGTTCAGAATATTTTTGAATCCAATTGTGAATATTATGAATGCAAATAAGTGAAGTATAAATAAATTTGTATTTACATTCACATGATAATCACGGTGTGAATAAATTCGTATTCGTATGTATGAATAGAATTACGCCCAACTCTGGTAGAGTAAATATATTCAAGAGTACTCAGTTCAAATTTCAAGCCATTCGGATAATTGCTCTTTGAGTTACAATGTCAGCAAATTTAAAAAATCTTATTTCAAGAAAAAAACGCGTTTAAAGATTTAACTATCGATGTTTGCAAGATATAATGATTAGACATACGGCCTTGACATTTTTGTAGGATATTCTTGAAAGTATAAAGTATCGAAAAAGGCAAAAATAAATCGATTTTTTTTTCATTGTCACACTGGTATCGAAACAGCTTTTTTTCCAATTGGCGTGACAAATACCTTCAACAATTTTCACTCGATTTACTTCAAGTTCAAAAGTTATGTTCCCAATTGCAGTTCGCAAAGAAGTACGTACGGAATTTCTGATTAATCGAAAACTTTTCATTTTATGAGCAGTTTTATACGAAATTTTTCACTGACAATTCATTCAAATACCTACAACTTTTGAATGAAACAACATTTTTTCAATTCCGTACGTACTTCTCTAGGTATTCTAATATAGATTGACGAGAATTTTTGTTTTTTTGTTCTAGGTAAAAAAAATGTGGATGCTAAATGTCACGCCGCGGAGCGCCTAACAAAAAGATAACAAAAGAAAATATTAATAGTCGGCCATTTTGTACAACGAAAAAAAAAAATTCTCACAGTACTAGACTAAACAATACTATATTCATACTGAATAGATGTGTAATTAATTCTATGAGTGAATCACTTTTTCATACGAAAAAAAATTGTTGAATTCACACATGATTTTATACCCGTTACTGTGGCCTAACCCCTTAACAAATCCCTATAGAGATATGGATGCATCTTGAGACAGCCCAACAAATTTGTGCACGGGATCATGAAAGGAGACTTTTTTTGTAGATCCAACAAATACCGGTTGAGAATTTTAAATGAAAAATCCTCAAACGACGTGAATCGGGAAGTACCCATATAGGGTCGCCTGTCGTAACAAAAATGCCAGCATTCAGCCATTAAACGGTTTGCTGATAATCGGCCAATAATTCGTCGACCAGCATTGGGGTACTGTAGGCGGATGAACGGCTTGCCAGATCTAAGCCAGCCATTGCTGGGCCAATACCATCGCACCGATAATATGGCGATCAGCATTGGGGTATCGTAGGCGGATGAACGGCTTGCCAGATCTATTCCAGCCATTGATGGTTTGTTTTTGGGTGTTTTGCAAATGCAGGTCGTTAAACTGTAATAACACGTAAAAACAAGGGATAAGGTCTCGAAAAGCATATCCCACTGATGAAGCTGAAATTTTGCACCGACCTTCTTTTCAATATTTTAAGAGAACCTTTAAAAGGATATTGGCGACTAGCAATAGTTTTCGATATATCGTATATTGAAAGTTATTCATTGTACTGCGCTTCTACTATATTAAATAAACCCAAACAAACCCATCCCACATGGCAAGTGATATGCACATACGGGCGAGCACTGTTTGCCAGGAAGCAGCGCGGCCGGAGGAGTGGGGGGTATCTATCGGATATATAGATATACTCGTATGGCGTGAAATAATAAACTTTACAATGCGATATATCGAAAACTATTGCTAGCCGTCGAAAATCCGTTAACGGTTTCTCTTAGGATAATGAGAGGAAGTTCGGTGCAAAATTTCAGCTCGATCAGAGGAGTATGCTTTTCGGAACTTCACCCAAAACGAGCGAGTTATTTTTACAGCCTAAATGGACCGAAAAAATTGTCGGCAAACTTTAATGTCACGAATAAAATTATCGGCCTAAAAGTAAGGAACGAACAAACGATGGAGTCTGTAAGTATTAGAATGGCTAAGTGGGTATGGTGCTCGACACTAGAACGAAAGGCGCAGGTTCGATCCGGATGAAAGGGAAAAACTTGAACAATGCAGAAAGTGTTTTTAATGCAATTATTCTATGCACATGGACATAAGTAAAGCATAAGAAAACAAAAAAGATACTACTAGAATTTTTATATTCATAATTTGTCAATCTTTTGTTTTTCATTTCCGGCAGAAGATCCTGCAGCCGTTTCTGGGCCAATATGGGCGTATGATAGTTGGCCAAGTCTTAGCAGCCATTCATGGTTTACCATTACCAACCATGCATGGTGCGGATCTGGCCCGTTTGCATAGCCATTACCGCGCCATCGTTTGTTCTCTGGCAACCAGTCGTGGGCCATTACTGTGCCGATTGTAAAACCCTATTTGGGTACCCAGGTAGGGAATCAAAAGGCTGACGATGGAAACAAACTTGTGTGAGCCTTGTTTCACTGAGCCTGAGTGAGACAGACCTGGGCCAGGTTTCATTGCATCGTTTGGAGCAGCCTGGAACCAAGACTGGCTGCTTAGCCTAAACTCAGGGTTATTTCAAGCTTTATTCAGCCAGTGAATTTTAAGGCTAAAAAATCAAGGCTGGATGCAGGCTTGTTTCAGGTTGTCATAAAATAAAATAAATTCTAAATAATATTTTTTCTGTACTTTTATGAAGAAAAAAAATTAGCAATAAATTTGTCGGGTGCGAAGGCACGAAAAACGAAAGCGAAGGAGGCAGCTCAGAACATTTAAACATATTCTCTTATCGATATTCATGAGGTACACAAAAAAGTTTTTTTCTCGTCACATACACATTTCGTATATACTCACTCTCTGGGGTTTGCGTACACTCTGTGTATTATAGTGTCCCATAAGCAATAAATAAAATAAAGTATTGTGTTTGAAATATTTTATATATATTTTATAACAAATAATATAATGAATAATAAATATATATAATAAATAAAATGAATTCTTAACAAATTTATTAAATTTATCCCAATGTAGAATATAGAAAACTAAAAAACAGGCCTCTTATAGCCTCGAGAAGAGTTCGGGATAAGCCTGGTCATTGATGCTCGTGAAGGCTTCAAGACAATTATCTGACGATTTTTTAGGCAAATTTATCACTTTCAAAAATTTGCCCGATAAATCATCACATATTTGTTAATAACAAATGAACCATGCAATATAAAAAAAATCCTGCGTACTTCCATAGACGATGTATTTTTCAAGATATATTCAACATTTCAGGTGAATCGGTTGAGAATTGTCTGAGTTATGTTTCCGGCCAACTTGAAAAATGCAGTTTTGAGATAATCGCTGCACAGCCGCCATTTTGAAGTTATTCGCTTAAAAAAAATGATTGTATACGGTCACTGATATGTATGATAAACGCCCTTTTGTGTAATCTCGGTTTATTTTGTAGATTTTCTGATAAAAAAAATCGCAAAAAGCCGATTTTTCGGCCTCTAGAGTGGCCTAAGGCCCCAATGACGAAGAATAATAACAATCCGTTTGCAGTGCAATAAACTTGTGAGTGTGTACGAAGGCGCGACGATCGATATCCAGGTAGAATGCATTATTATTGATTCAGCGTTTTATGTGGACGGGGAGCGGCCATCCAAATATTCTAATCGGACGGTGCTGCGCGACGCGCGGTGGGGGGGCAGCAGTTGCGGCGGGGGGGGGGGGGGGGGGGTGCCCACGCGCGATCGTCGCTTCGAGGCCATGGAACACAGAGAGAAGCGATCTCGCGCGCGCGTGTACCCCCGGGGCCTCTCTCGTAGAAAGGGGGGCCCGTTCTAGCTCGCCCATTGGCCGCCTAAATCCACGGCCATGTTTAGTTGGTCTGCGGGCCCCTCCTGTTTAGAAGGGCATGACGTCACCGACCTGCCGGCGCGGAAGCCGAGGTCACAGAGCTCGCGGTCCCCCTGAACACGCCGTGCGAGACCGGAGAGACCTCCACGAATCCAGAGACTATAGTCATGTATATATATATACTTTTTCTTATTCTCCCTCCTCTCTATTATTCCCCACTGGCACTCTCGCCCCCCCCCCCCCCGCCCCTCTCTCTCTTCGTCATTCTCGAACTTGGAACACGTAGCCGTGTGCCGGTTCCCATGACGAGAATCAGAAAAATCTGTATTACCTAAGCGCTAACTAATCATTATACGCGCTTGCAATCAAAGTTATTTAAAAATATATTTTACATCGTGAAACGCACAACGTTGTGTCGCAATTTGCATTCTGTTATTTACGTGATGTGTACATATATATGTGTGCCTGTATATATATACAAGTGGGGCTCCAGCCCCGAGCGGCTCCAAAAATTATTTCACGTGATCGGGGCTGTTCTGCAGTATGAAAATATGTTTTTTATGAGGGGTATTTTATTAAGAAAAAAAATATATATTTCCGGAAAATATTCGATTTTTATAATACGTTTTCTGTATGCTTACTCTGAAGTGACTTGTACCCAAACAAACCCAAACCCATGTCATTTGACTCACTTGATGACACCAAACCTGTTTCCCCCATACCTTTAAAAAAGTTTTAAAAAAGCGTTTGGGGATTTAAATAAGGGTTGAAATTGTCTTATATATATATATATATATATATATATATATATATATTTACAAGTGGGGCTCCAGCTAGAAAAGGGGTTTAGAAATGTTGTACCGAGTCGATGTATTTCAGAGCACTTTGTTTATGATATTTAAGTCGGGGGAAGACAATTTCAACCCTTATTTCAATCCCCAAATGCTTTTTTCAAACTATATATATATATATATATATATATATATATATATATATATATATATATATATATATATATATATATATATATAATGGATATATGTATGTACAGGGTGTCCAATAGGTAGTTGCTGAAACTAATCGACTGTCATTTTAAAACACGTGCACAGAATCAGAACAGCCAAATTGCTTTAAATAGAAGAAACTCTGCAGTTTTAAACGCACATAAACAAAGCCCAGTCAAATATTGTTTATGTCAATTTATTACATCTTATAAAAATAACGAAAAAGTACAGTGATTAATGATAGATATTTTCGAAGTGCGAACCGTTAGATTGTGCACAAAAATCAATTCTCTGTTGAAAACTGTGAAAAACTGTGCCCAACATATCGTTCGTAATGCCGCGAACCACTTCCTGGATGGTCGCGATCAGTTCTTCTACTGTGCTGGGGTTTTTAGCGTAACAATGATCTTCAATGTAACCCCACAAGAAAAAATCACAAGGGTTCAGGTCCGGTGAGTACGGAGGCCATTCTAGTCCGCCTTGAGCAAATTTAGGGTACCCCAGACCGATTACTCGAGTCCCATATACGCGATGAATAGCTTCAAACACCTCATGAGTACGGTGCGGCGTCGCTCCATCTTGCATGAAGTAAACATTTTTAACCAGTGCCCTCTTTTTTGCATAAGGGAAGAATTTCGTTTCCAAAAGCTGTTTGTAACTCTCTCCTGTTACCGTAGATTCCAAGAATTGCAAATAAATTCCTTTTACTGAAATCGCTGCCCATGCCGTTACTTTCTGTGGATGAAGGGACTTCGCTAGCGATATGTTGGGATTTTCCGTTCCCCAAAACCGGTAATTTTGCTTGTTTACGTACCCATTCTTCCAAAAATGTGCTTCATCGGAATAAATAATCAATTTCTCATTAAGTTCTTCGGCTTCAAACATTCCCGTAATAGTGTTACAAAATTCGACGCGTTTCGTCATGGCATGTTCAGTTAACAATTGATGGGTGCTTATTTTATACGGATGAAACTTTTAAAAATATTTCAAAATGTTCTGTAATGATGATTTGGTTATTTTTAATGCTTGAGCAGCTTTCCGAATCGAATCATTTGGATTTTGTTTGAAATAATTCTCAACTTCGTTGATCTTCTCTGGTGTAGTCACCGTAACAGATGGACCTGGCAACTCGTGTCTACGGTCCTGGAGTGTACCATACTTCACGAAGTTATCGATTATCCTACAAAAATTAACGTAAAATTACTTCAATGCAGCTTAATTGAATTGAAACACAAGTTGTGTGATAGATGAATATGAATAAATATTCAATTCTTACCTTTTCAGAGTGTTTTCGCTGGCAACTCTATGAGTTCCAAACTTAGTACGAAACCCTCTATACGCATTACTATAAATTTTTCCCCTCGAGAAGAAGCACTCAATAAGATATACTTTTTCTTCCGTGGTGAGCTCACTCATTTTGACGCGCGCGTACTTGCTTCAACCACGGCTGGAATAAAAGTGCGGGGCCTCAGGTATGCGCCTTAGAAAAAGGGGCCCCTATTGAATTCATGGAGGGAAGAGACACTTATTTAGTTTTAGCAACTTCCTATTGGACACCCTGTATGTATGTATGTATGTGTGCATTTATGTATAAATACGTGTATGGATATGTATAGTCTTCGGAAAATAAAACGTTGCACACCCTAATTGAGGAGCTAGCGAACAAAACCAGACTTGTCCACCACACTACACTAATTGAAGAAAAAAATGGTTTGCCTTAAACCTGCCTTTTCGCTTGAAAAGCCAGCTTCCAACAAACTTTGAGGTGTTTACTGCCGGATTTGATTAAAAATAATTTGGGAGCTAATAAAAGTGTGTTTGAAAAACATGAAAAATAAAAATGATAAAATTTGACGTGTGGCCAAGTCCAGTTGTGTTCGCGAGCTCCTTAATTATTGGGCGAGCTCTGACTCTGCCAATCCTTACCTTCTTCTTTCAAGAGGATTTGGAACTCTTTTTCCGTTTAATTTACTTGCTAATCGTCTTATCGTTTGTAATTGAAGTCTGGGAGGTAAAGAGTCCATAAGGAAGTCGAACTTAGGGAAATTGGCTTTTGTTTCGGGAACTCTGCCCATTATTTGAAAACTTTGATTAGAAAACTTGAACAGGCTCGAACAAGCCTGCAAGGAACATCACTTCGGTGTCCGCCTTTAATTTTGGTAAAACTCATGTATATGGTAGAGGATAAAAATGATTAGTGGTTTGAATGATAAATGATGATGGTAGTGAGACGTGGTTTTTATTATTGGCGGAAAAACAGGTTGTCGGGGTGCAACCACCTTGTGAAGCATGTTAAGGGTTGATTTCGCAGTTTCACCCGCAACGAAAATTCTTAGGCGAAAGATCAGAAACCCACGATGAGTATATTGAAAAAAAAATAAGGTATGAACCCTGTATTTTCCTTTTTTTCTCCCCACCTCACTCAATCCCACTCCATTCTCAACACAACGCAAACCCTTATGTCTTTAAAATGACTTTTAGATAAATGTCACATTTATATAAAAGTAATTTCAACGGCAGTCCTGTCCCAAAAATCAACAATTCGGTCGTAAAGAAGTTAACCACCGTTGTCAAAATCGTCAGATGTACCGATAACCAACATTACATGGGTATAGCGGATTTCAAATAGACATAGGTATATATAAAGTATCGAGAGGAGTACTATTGACTATGCACCTGACGCTTATTGCCGTCAGCACTAATCACGAGCTCGTCTAATCGTACAACAGCGAGAGATGCGAAAGAGAGGAAGAGAGAGGGGGGGGGGAGAGATACCCACATACAGATATAATGAAACCTTCTTTTGCTCGGATACACATTGCTAGTATTTGATGTGGATGAGCATTCACGGTTTGTACTTGCAACGCAACGATAGAGCAAAATCGACAACTCTCTCGTTCTCTCTCGCGTCTTTTTTCAAAGCGACGAGTATAACGGAACTCTCTCGCTCTCTCTCTCTCTCTCTCTCTCTCTCTCTCTCTCTCTCTCTCTCTTTCTCTCTCTCTCAGACGACGATTTACTCGAGCAATAAATTCTTCAATACTTAATTCCCAATTGTACATCCTCGAATATTCCTACATAGATTCGCGTCGTAACTTCAACAAGAGGCCTTGATCGTTGACTCTCTCTCTTAGCTCCGCGTTCAATCTCAAAGACGACTACGTTATCGTAAAATAATACGCGCGTAAAAGTGCCAAAAATCCTATCTATTCTCGGACTCTCGTAAGGTCAACGTGGACGCAGCGATCGATAGCGTCATCGCGATATCAGTAGAGTGAAAAAGAAAAAGCGCAGCTTGGTGGCACTTACGATCAAAGTTCTGCCAGTGGATTCCGTTTTTCTTTTGAATCTTTTTCCTGCGGCAATTCAAGTGCACACATTCTAACATAAATTGCTCAAACTATTGCCTCGACCAAGGCTATACGAAATGAGCAATCTTTGATCACCTTTGCGCAATCTGCAGCGTTGATTTTTTTTTTTTCTTTCGACGCCTGTTCGCTCGCATAATCTTATTGACGAAAGAAATAAAGAGGTTAAGACAGTTGGAGCGAGATACACGCGTTATTACGCGTGCGTGCACGACACGCAACACGATCAATTCTTGCAGCCAATCCCCTGATTGAGATACGCGACACATTCAATTTTGTCGCAACGATCGATCAAACGGCCAAGGTAACCGTTCGTGAAGTATATTCTATCGACGTCATTCACAATCGACTCGAACTCTATGGCCATAGCCAAAATCAATTGTTGCGATCAAGTTTTGATTCGCGGACTCGTATCCATCATCGTTGGGTCAATTGTGGGTGTGTGTGTGTGTGGGTGTGTGCGTGTGTGTGGGTGCGTGCGTTGGTAGATATGTGTGTTTGTGTGTTGGTAAATGTGTGTGTGTGTGTGTTGGTAGATGCGTGTGTGTGTGTGTGTGTTGTTAGGTGTGTGTGTGTGTGCGTGCGTGCGGGCGTGTGTGTGTGTGTGTGTGTGTGTGTGTGTGTGTGTGTGTGTGTGTGTGTGTGTGTGTGTGCATGCGTGCGAGCGCACGTGTGTGTGTGTGTGTGTGTGTGTGTGTGTGTGTGTGTGTGTGTGTGTTTCGGTAGGTGGGTGTGGGTGTGTGTATGTTGGTGTGTGTGTGTGTGTGTGTGCGTGTTCGTAGGTGGGTGTGGGTGTGCGTTGGTCGGTGTGTGTGTGTGTGTGTATGTGTGTGTGTGTGTGTGTGTGTGTGTGTGTGTGTGTGTGTGTGTGTTTGTGTGTGTGTGTGTGTGTGTGTGTGTGTGTGTGTGTGGTAGGTGGATGTGGGTGTGGGTGTGCGTTGGTAGGGGTGTGTGTGTGTGTGTGTGTTGGTTCGTGTGTATGTGTGTGTGTGTTTCGGTAGGTGGGTGTGGGGGTGTGTTGGTAAGTGTGTATGTGGGTGTGCGTGTGCGTGTGTGTGTGTGTGTGTGTGTGTGTGTGTGTGTGTGTTCGTAGGTGGGTGTCGGTGTGCGTTGGTCGGTGTGTGTGTGTGTGTGTGTGTGTGTGTGTGTTTTGGTAGGTGGATGTGGGTGTGGGTGTGCGTTGGTAGGTGTGTGTGTGTGTGTGTGTGGGGTGTGTGTATGTGTGTGTGTGTGTGTGTGTGTGTGTCGTATGTTTGATGAGATATACAAAATGTATTCTAGAGCCACGAGGCTCAAGTTCTTCGTGTATACCGCGTGTCGTGGTAATGCGGTGGCGATGATTCTCGGCTTTTAAACCGGTCGCCGAGACTGCAAAGCCAATGGCAGAGTGGCCAAACGGCCTGGACGAAAGACGAAATGAAAAAGAACAACGCGTAACTCGACTAGCCGGGCGATCCAGCTTGGCCTTCGCCATCGTAGCAGCCATTTTAGAACGTCAGTCGTTGTGTTCTTCCCCCTCCCTGCCCGTTTGCCGGGCTCCCTCCTGCGTCCACTGCAGTTGAGTTTGCATTAGATGCTTAGGCGTTGCGCTTACTGACACTGTCTGTCTACTTCTATCGATATATGTATATCTACATGTATAAAACTAAATACGAGAGGCGAGATTCGACGGAGCGAGCGCGAGCCCGAGTCTCGCCTAATAAGTGACCGTTGATCTATTATTCATTACGGACAGGGACATGCATGCAAACGAGAATGAGGTTCGTGCGTATACCTCCGTATTGCGCCACAGCCCAGGAACTCGTCTCGTTACATTGAAACGCTTCGAAATCGTCTTTGTCATTCGCAACGAAAAACAATTCCGTGTACGAGTATTTAATTGATCGTTTCTCATTTAGCCGTTTGACGTTTCTCATTTTTATCCTTGCTGAACAATTTATTCCGGTAGATAGTTGAAAATTGTAATGTAAACTGCGCTGCGTCCGAATTTGAAATGAACCGGATAAATTGGTTTCGAGATACTGCTTACAGCGTTTCGTCAAACATAATTCCGGGAAAAGTGAAAAAAGGCCGAATCGCAGCGGAGCGATTGTCAAAAATTGTTATAGTTCGGTTAATTTTGGGAATTTTTATAAAATGTTTGTTGCCCGTTACAAATAAGACCCTAGAGTGTAAAATACAAAAATTTTATTTTCGAAATTTCAAACTCATGCTGACCTCTTAATTACATGTGATTTTTGAGACATTGGGGTTTATGGAATTTTTAGTATGGGCACCTTTGGCCACTGGAAGAATGGCTCTGAAAGTTGAACGTTTTACCAAATCACTTTTCGTATAAAAGGTGAAAATAAATCTATATTTTAAAAAATATGAAAGTATATCCAAGAATATATAAATATTCATAACAACAGTTATAATAAGAGAGAGAGAGAGAGAGAGAGAGAGAGAGAGAGAGAGAGAGAGAGAGAGAGAGAGAGAGAGAGAGAGAGCGAGAGAGAACTTTCGTTTATTTCGTGCTCTGAGATTATAGCCCTCTAAGAGCACCCTGAGGAAATTGGACATGGTTTCTATAATCACGCGTATACAATATTAAACAAACTGTCCTTTAGCTTATAATCATGACTAGTAATGTATAATAGAATTTAAACTGAGACTAAATTTGAAACTAGAACCAAGGCTGAAACTAAGCCCAACTTAAACTTAAGCTAAACTAAAACTAAAATCAAAGCTAAGACTAAAAATAAACTACGACTGAACTAAAACTAAAATTAAAAAGAAAAACTAAAGCTAAAAACTAAAACTTAGGCTAAAAATATTAATGCTAGAGAAAAAACTTGAGCTCAAAATAATAAGAACAAGAGAGAGAGAGAGGGGGGGGGGGGGGTGAATTCACCAGAAGGTACCTAGGCAGATCCGATTACGAGGCCTAATAATATTCGCCCCGTAGATTCCCATCCAGCAGTATTACGCCTGATTACCGATTGTAAGAGTCCATAGATTCGATATCTTTCGTTCGTGAGCATGCGGTCATGTATGGGAGCGCATTGATGGATCAAAGATATGCGCAGCACACGGTGCATCGTGGCAAGCTAATAGAGCTCTCTGCACAGAGTCGGCTTGATCGGTGCACTCTGCTATTACCGCACTTGTATAATCCAACTTCTATATATATATATATATATATATATGTATGTATGTAAGTATGTATGTATGTATATGTATATATATGTATATATGCACATATATATATATATATATATATATATATACATATACATATACGGTACTCGCGGTGATTATGAATCAATACAAAACTTCTCGTATACCAAGTCAATTATTGGCAATCGAAAATTGATCGACAAGCGATGCATATTCTTGCCGTGCAAATTCTCTCGTCCATCACCATAAAATAAAAGGAGACGCAAGTTTCTGCCAACAGTTGTGATATTCGCTCGTGTAGCTGATTAATTTTCAAGAGCGGGAAATTTTCAACCTTCATTACTCGTCGCATCACCATAAATATGCATGCAGCATCTCACCAAACATTCGACAAACAATTTTTTGCGAGACATATCGTGTTGGTTTTCTCAGACTGCCAATTGGCGATAAATAAATTTTCTTCTGTTGCGCGAACTCACGTATTTTCGAGGCAATTCACGTCTCGATTATTTTTATGTACATTTATATGTCTATACAGGCTGTCCCGTAAATACCACGTCGTACTTAAGGGGCTGCTAGATTGAATCATGATCTCCGAGAATATCACAATTTTCCCTGAGTGAAAAACCCACCGTTTATGAGATTTTCGGACTTTTTTTATATCTCGTAAAGTCTCTTGCCTTGCATTATTTTGTTGCGTTGTTGGCATTTCAACTTTTTTGTAATGCTTTTTGCTGTCAAAATAGTCCTGGTTAGTTGTTTACTATTAGGGACGTCTTAGGGACGTTGTTTTGGGGATTTTTTCCTAGTTCCCTACTATTTAGGATTGTTTCCTAGGGATTGCTCCAAGATTTGGGATTTTCTCCGGGGATTTTCCTAAGATTTGGGGATTTTCCCTGGGGATTTCCCTAAGATTTAGGGATTTCCTTAAGATTTTCGTCTTAGGGATATTATTTTATATTTAGGGATTATAAAGATTAGGGATTTGCCTAAGACTTTCAATTTATGGATATTACGTTCGTTAAATGAGTCTGCAAATAGTTTTTTTTTGCCCTCAACATTTTATCTGCCTTTTTGTGTGCGATATAGAAATAAAATATTCGAGACTATTTTAATACCAAGAAGGTTATTTGTCGAAAACGCAACTGAAAGGTCATGCAAGTCAGGAGGTTTTACGAAATGCAAAAAAAAGTCAGAAAATCTCAAAAAAGTTAATGTGTTTCCTCAGGGAGAAAGTCGATATTCTAGTGGGTCATGATCGAATATAGCACCCCCTAAAATACCACGTCCTATTTACGGGAAACTCTATAAAATTATTATATATGTACGCCTTTCGCCATCGCTACCGTAAAACGAGGTTAAATTGACATCAAGGTTAACTTTGACAGTTTTTCGGGCTACTTTAACAGAGCCCCAAAATACGGTTCAAATGTGTGCGCATATAAAGGTGTTCAAATTTGTTGTTCAAATTTATAATCATGTTGTTGAAGTTGATTGTAACGCTGCTCAAGTTGATTTTGATCTCAATGATAATTATAAGACTAATTAAGTGCCTATAATAATACCCTAGGTACTTGATGTAAAATGTAAAAATTTTCCTCAATAAAGATCACAATGTGATCGTAAAAAATCGTTGTTTTTCATTTAATTTTTTTTTATCAAATGATGTCAAAGTAGCCTTTCATCTTTGATGTAAGTTGCATTTCAATGCCTTGTCGAAGAAAGTCCACACTCGAGGTTACTTTGACACTAAAAGAATATATAAAATTGTGGGGGGTGGTAGGGCTTGACTTTCTTATACATTTGATATCCAAAAGATACATTGTTCTATTGGAGCAAATAAAGTTGGAATATAGAATGTTAAAAAAAAAGTTACATACAAAAAAACTTCCAAAACCTGGTTTTGGTAGCCATTTTACGATACTCGTCAATATTTCCTTAAGTGAGTCGGAGAGAAGAAAAGAAGTTTCTCGTTTTCGGGGGAAAATAATGAATGCTGCTTTGCGTGCCGTTTCTACAATAGCAAATACGAACTGATTTTTTTGTTTTCCAAAAGTAGCATGCCGACTTGACTCACTCGACTTTAAGGACTTCGCAGATTTTTTTATGACCCGCACTCACAAGCATCATCGGCGAAACTCAATATTTTCATCCCTTCTCTCTCTCCCGTTTTCTGTCTCCCTCATCATCGTGTGTTGGCTTTTCAAAAACGAACTTTCCCAATCACCTGCGATATTCTGTCAAACTGAATTTGCGATGAAGAACGAATTTTGCAAAAGGCGCATTTTCTTAATGTCATCAGTGTCAAGCAGCCTGGGAAATGTCATCCGATCTCTCTCTCTCTCTCTCTCTCACCGGCTCCATAACCGGTTCTTCTTATCACTTATTCAGCGTCAGTCGCATAATACATTCATTTTTTCCCCAACATTCAAGAATAATAATAACAATAACAGTAATCTGCGCGATGGCAATAATAATTATGTTGCTGGCTCCGCGCGTGAGTGCAATTGGGTACAAGGCAAAGAGTGCAAGAAAATTTCTTGAAACAGACGAAAAGACAAATGATTTACAATTCAAATGTCAAGGGTCAATGGTACGCAGCGCAGATAGATCCTAGTATAGAGAGAGATGGAGAAAGAGAGGTAGGATGAGAGAGAGAGAGAGAGAGAGAGAGAGAGAGAGAGAGAGAGAGAGAGAGAGAGAGAGAGAGAGAGAGAGAGAGAGTTTCAAAGAGACGTACAGTGTATACCTATGAAGAAAAAGATGCCAACCGATTAGAAGTCGTGATTCAAAAGGCGACAGTCACAAATCTTGTTGGCCGTATGGCGAGAGGAGACGGCGAGATATATCCTGATTGGCGGACAACTACCGCGAGGAAAATAAAATGGAAAAGGAGAGTCGAGCCGGCGCAGTCGCCGAATAAAAAAAGAGTGAACAATGAATGAACAAAGGCCGAGATCCAAAGTGTTTGCGAGGGACAGAGATCGAGGCTAGAAGAATTTGAGAAACGATGGAGGAAATATAAATTCTAAAGAGACCGAGAGAGAGAGAGAGAGAGAGAGAGAGAGAGAGAGAGAGAGAGAGAGAGAGAGAGAGAGAGAGAGAGAGAAGAAAAGAGTGAGCGCAGAGAGAACAGAGAATAAGTTACAGAGGGAGACATTTGAACGCGTAATGCAAGATGAAGAAGCGAGATGAACAGGGTGGCAGGTTCTTCTGCTCTCTTGGACCTCAGGAGTATCGCGAGAGAGCGAGAGACCGGTCTCTCGCTCTCTCTTTCTCTCTCTCTCTCTCTCTCTCTCTCTCTCTCTCTCTCTCCCTCTCTCTCTCTTTCGGTCTTTCTCGGCTGCACGCTTCGCGGAATTCTCTCGTCGAGCGCACTAAATGGTACCGCCTGAAATATCTGATTTAATTACATCGATTCTAGGAGACAAAGATCGATACGAATGCACCGGTTCTTAATTGCCCGCGGCGGCGGCAGTGGCGTCGTCGTCGTCGTCGTCGCTGTTCCTCCTGTGCCATCAGTAAGGCGAATGCACACTGTTTCAAGCGCAGCTATACCTCGATGCATCGGTTAATGCACAAACTGTATAAAATATTCTATATACACTTGTGTGCTCATGCGTCTGCTTCGATCCTGGGCTCGGGTGCATCGAGTGGATATATATATATATACACACACACACACACACACACACACACACACACACACACACACACACACACACACACACACACACACACACACACACACACACACACACACACACACACACACACACACACACACACACACACACACACACACACACACACACACACACACACACACACACACACACACACACACACACACACACACACACACACACACACACACACACACACACACACACACACACACACACACACACACACACACACATACAGGGTGTCCTGTTATGAATGGATAATTCTGCAACTGTCGATAGGTCAGGTCATGTAGTACTACATTCTGGAATTTCAGTTCAGTAACAGTCCCACGGTTTGCGAGATAAAAATCATCTGCTTTTGGTTTTTCGCATGCCATATCTACAAATAATCCCTTTTTTATCCGGTTTTGTAAAAAATACTCTTGGTTATTTTTTTTTATCTAGAAAAGTCTTCTTTTTAACCTTAAATGTTGAGGAAACTTTATGACAAAAGATCTTATGCAGAATTTTCATACGAACCAATTCGAACATCTGACTTTGATAGCCTGCGGTGTAAAAAAAATGTACAACGCATATCATGCCAATTAGTGAATGAAGTTGCTTACTTATTGTCGATTCATATAATTTGTAGAAATGGCATGCGAAAAACCAAAATCAGATGATTTTTTTTTTAAATAACATAAATCCCAAAATCTCGAAAACTGTGGGACTTTAATTAAGGCCTTAGGCCACAGTAACGGGTATAAAATCATGTGCGAATTTAACAATTTTTTTCACAATTAATTGCACATCTATTTAGTATGAATATCATGCTGTTGGAAAATATATATTTTTTTGCGATGTACAAAATTGCCGACTAGTCGAAACTTCTCAAAACAGCTTTTTTCCAATTGGCGTGACAAATAACTTCAACAATTTTCACACGGTTTACTTCAAATTTGAAAGTTATGTTCCTAATTGCATTTCGCAGAGAAGTACGTACGGAGTTTCTGATTAATCGAAAACTTTTCATTTTATGAGCAGTTATATCGCAAATTTTTCACTGAAAATTCAATTCTTAAGTTCAAATACCTAAAACTTTTGAATAAAACAATATTTTTTTTTAATTCCGTACGTACTTCTCTAGGTATTCTAATGTAGATTGACGAGAATTTTGGTTTTTCGTTCTAGGTAAAAAGTTGTGGATGCTAAATGTCACGCCGCGGAGCGCCCAAAAAAAAAAGATAAAAGAAAATATTAGTAGTCGGCCATTTTGTACATGGAAAAAAAAAATTTCTAACAGCTTGATATTCATACTAAATAGATGTGTAATTAATTTTATGAGGGAATCACTTTTTCATTCTAAAAAAAATTGTTAAATCCTCACATGATTTTATACCCGTTACTGTGGCCTTAAACCGAAATTCCAGCATAAAGTAGGACATGATCTGACCAATCGACAGTTGCAGGATTATCCATTCATAACAGGACACCCTGTATATATATATATATATATATATGCGCGTGTGTGTGTGTGTGGTGTAAGACGGTGAACGCGACAGTGTCACACAGTAGTCCGAGGACTGTCTATAAGGTCTGCAAGTACTGTACAGAGCGTACGCGGAGCTGCCTACTTATTTCACGGTCTTCCACTCTTTCACGGAACGGCTATGTTACCGGAGGAAGAGACACGGCGACACGGAACGAGAAACGGGAGACCTTCCGACCCACCGCAAACACATTTACCAGACGTTCCGATTCGCCGAAAAAGCGGCGATCCTTTCAAACCCAACATGTCCTGGTGCAATAATATTGTTGAGATTTTTACGCTTTTTTTTGGAAAAGGGATTCTTCGGTCGCAGAGTCAAATTTAACGAGAATTTGTTTTGGCAAAATTTGGATATAATGGTATGGTATCTTTGTGTATTTGTAATGTATCGAGAATTTTGGGTGTCATTGTTGCGGGGTTTACGATTTTTTGTATTGCAGTTGCGGGGATTATTGGATTCAACGAATGGGCAATTGTGTCGTGGAGAAATTTATGGATAAACATTGAGGCGGGACACAACTGTGGTGCGTAAAAAAATCGATTTTTGTTGCCTATTCACAAAGTATACGTATTCTGGAATATGTGAAAAAATGTTGAGTTAAAATATTGAAAATTGACCAAGTTATAGACGATTTAGTGAGAGCAGGTAGCGCAACTTGCGTTTTTTTTTACGACTTTTCTCAACTCCGCAAGAATCATAGCTCTAGCTATAATTGTCCGATTTTCAATTTTTCAAAAGCCAAAATGTTCGTAATTACAGTAGCAATCGTAGTACGTAGCCGTTAAATTTTTTCTTAATTTTAGTATAATAATTTAGTATTTTTCAAATTTCCGGAAATAAGTACAAATTTCGCCAAAATTACACTTATTTTAAACAGCAGTCGTTGTGTAATTTTTTTTCGAAAAACGATCATGTACTACGAGAACTATATTTATGTTGATCATAAAAGTTTTTCATTTTTATTTTTTAGATCACTCATTGCCCAGTTGTGATTTTTTTTCTTATGTACATTCAGATAAATTATAACACTTTTTTATTTTTATTTTCCAGACAAGTCATTGTCGAGTTATCGATCGGGCCGATATACCACGTTTTTTATACAGAGTCTCTATTATACCTCAATAACGTTGATTTTGAATTTTATCAAATAAAAATTTACACGAAATAAGTTCAATCTACACTTAATAACATATCTTTTTCTAAATCTCAAATAAATTATACAGTAGACAAAAAAAAAGGAAAATCGAACTTTTTGCTTTCTCAAAAAGTGAAGTTTCGTTGAAATTTGTTTTTTAAAACTAATGAAAACGTTCGGAATATTCCGAGACGTCAAAACATGATACATCGAAAAAAATGTATGTGCGGGTACGGAGTTTTTCTACACGTAAGAACTTGTAGCAATCGTTGAGATTCCGGGCTGAATATTTTTGATAACCCATAGTGTACGATAGGACGGATGTTCTAAGTGAATATGATGGGTGATGAATCACATTAGATTTTACGGGAGTTCTCATTTTTAGAGATGTATATTTTCGCGCCCCAAATTTCACACTTTTCTAGACATCTGAACAAATTTTTGTCTTGTAGTAGAGTCTCAAGTAAGGTATATTCGGATATAATTTTGCGAAAGCAGGATTTAGATTTTAGAGGGGTTTAAATTTTTTAAGAAATACCTTCACCGTATATTTTTGGATGCTTCACAAACTGCAATATACGAAAATTGCATTGTAGAATTATATTAACCAAACGATTTGTTTTTATCACATTCGTAAAATTTATCTTCAATTTTCCATTTCAAAATGTTTTGGGATGCGAGAAACGTATTCAAAAATCAGATTGATTTTTCGGAGTAATAATCTACTGATAAAAGAATTTGTCTTCGATTCGATCTACATTATTCATTGTAATTTTGAATTAGCATTACAATCTTTAAAAATAACGTAGATAAATAAAAATTTCTCTACGAAAAACATGAAATTCCTCATTGAAATTAAACTACTATTAAATCAAAATTAAATTCTTAATTAGAATTGGTTTAAAATTACATTAATAATTGAAATAAATTGAAAATGAAATTCGTAATTAAAATTAAATCAAAAGTTAATTCCCAATTAAAATTAAATAGAAAACAAAATTCATAATTAAAAAGTCTTCCCCTCCACAGATTTTTACCAAGAATTGTCCAATCTTCCGCGTACATAAAAAGAGCAACAAAGAAACATCAGCACCACAGCGGCTGTCGTTAATTCTCCACTCAAGGTGATGGCTGAAATTCTCCAATATAAAATTCAAAGTGTTTTGTTTTATTAAGGGGTTACGTGGGTTTCGAAGCCAAAAAAAGCACATTTTCTCTATAAAAAAAAAAATATATATATATATATATATATATATATATATATATATATATATATATATATATAAATATATATATATTAGTTTATCCAAAATGTTAAGCACAAAAAGAGCAACATTAAAAAAAAAAAATTTAATTCATCCAAAATATTATTAAATTCAGCCGATGGGACCTGGTTTCCGGAGACCCCTAAAAAAAGTGTCCTCGTGATGGTCAGGATAACTCATGATAGCTTTATCTGAAATGAAAAAAACCATTTTTTTTCTGTTAGTAGATAAGTATACCTCGTGATTGAACGAAGGATAAAATTAGTTGTAATTGAAAAAAAACCTCCGTTCAATCACTAATCAATGCTATTTTGAAGAGGTGTGCAAAACTTAAATAAGATCGGTGCATTTTTTTCGGTTTTTGAAAAATCGTGTCCACCGACTTCAAAAAAAGTGTTTTGAGAAAAATGAGATATACCTGCTCGCACCCGGCCGGTCTTTCCCAACGGGGGAATTCCCAAAGGCTCTCTCCCCTAGACTTTTACTCCGATTGACTCAAAACTCGAGGAGAATATTCCAGACACATTGCACCATTAGATAATAAAATTTTAAAAATGAATTTTTTCAAATTTTCAATTCCACGTAACCCCTTGAAAATCTTCATGGTCCTGTCAGCTCTGGATAACGAACGTTTCACTGTACATCGTTTTCCTGAGCCATCCATCGTGGGTAGGTCTTGGCCGCGCCCTTCGTCCCTCTCCTTCTCGCCGCCCCCCATACCTTTTCCTATAAACGTGGCCCGGTAAAGATTGACGGCGTTGCAGGAGAGCCACGGCAACGTTGCATCGAGTTACTGCTATACGTATAGCGAGGTGCCATAACTAGTGCGCCATAGGACGATCGCGGAATATCGTCAAATCGAAGGGAAAGGGTCGTTTCGCGTGGCGCCTTCCACCCCCCCCCCCCTCCCCATTTATATACGAAGCTACAAAAGGTACGAAGGTAGCGAAGCCGTTAAAATTGCACTGGATGGCGTTAAAGCTCGTAAAAAAAAAATTGAATCCATCGATCCTTCCTTCTAGTTGCGACGCATTTTCCCCTCTCTTTATTCCTGCTCCTTTCCGCGCGGTTCTTTCGTTTTTTTTCTTTACGAGACGAGAGAAGCATCAAAATTGAGAATAAAAGGGCAGGCCGAGGTGGCGTAAAAAA
This sequence comes from Ophion ellenae, assembly GCA_963210295.1. Lineage (NCBI taxonomy): Eukaryota > Metazoa > Arthropoda > Insecta > Hymenoptera > Ichneumonidae > Ophion > Ophion ellenae. Next base: position 30,303,315 of record OY723394.1, on the reverse strand, counting down.
ATGTCATCACCGGTTCCAAGGGTTTGGTGGTAATTTGGAACAGCTGGTGAATTTGGATCGGTTCGTCTTCAAACGCTGCACCGAAGTGCCTACTCCGCGAGAGACATTTTTTATTGATTGATATTATTCATTATGCCTCAGTTAAACTTTCGGTCAAATATAGATACACAAATGACGATGCAAATGAAAATACCAAAAAAATAGCGAAAATGACAGTGCCACAAATGCAAAATAATAAAACAGAAAATAGCCCTGCCGCTATAGGAGAATAATCGAATAACCAAAGATAACAGAAAATAAGTGTCACAAAAGCATCAAATAAAAAATAACACAATATAATAATAATAATAATAATAATAATACTATAATTATAATATATATTAATTATATAATAATTATATATTAATAATATATTAATAATATATCATTATAATATATATAATAATATATTAAATAATAAATATAATAATGATAATGGTGTCGCAAGCGCAAATGATACACCAAAAAGTGCTGTCAAAAACGCAAAGTAATAAAAATAAATAAAAATACTACTAGATGACAGAAAATAAACAGTATCGGAAATCCAAAATACAAACAACGATGATAGTCCGAATTAGGATCCACAATGCAATCCAAAATTGAATGAAAACCAAATCCAAATGAAAATTTACTGAAAATCGCAATAAATATAATAAAGAAGAAAAGTCACCATCCAACACAGCCACTACGTCAACCCGCTGAGTGGTAACTCGATAACTTGTTTTTTTTTCGGAGACATTGGAGGGTCCAAGGTGGCACATTGATCGATCTCATTGCAATATTTCCGTTTCTCTTTGACTTTTTCACAAATGCCAACAGTGCCACGTACAGAAGTGAACAATGGCTTTTTATTCTTCGCCGAGGCTCTCACGGCCCCGCTGGCGAACGCACGAAACTCAGTCGCGAGAGCCACCAAGACGTCAAGCAACGAGGAACAGCGCGGGGGAGCAGCAGACGTGAATTCCCATTGCTCGCCTCTCGCTCCTTTGATTCTCCCTTCAACGTGCTCCTTCTTTTTCCTGCGGATCCTTTCGTTCGATGGAGATCGAGAGAGAAAGAAAGAGATATAGACACAGATAGAGAGAGAGAGAGAGAGAGAGAGAGAGAGAGAGAGAGAGAGAAGAGAGGTGATGCATACACCGTACGGAATGAGAGAGAAGTTGCGAGCCAACGAACCAACGAACCGTCCAGCCACCAGTGAGTCGAGCTCAGTATTTGGGACAAGGTCAGAGGCCCCTGCGCCCGCGCGCTCAGCGCTCTCGTGAACGCTCGTCGAGATAGCCGGAGCAGCAACGTGCACCGAGATAACCACCGAGAGTCTGCTGTGTGCACTTCGTGCGCAAAACGTGCACCGCACACATTCGCGATCCGCAAAACCACCACGAAGCTGAATGCATCTCTCTCTCTCTCTCTCTCTCTCTCTCTCTCTCTCTCTCTCTCTCTCTCTCTCTCTCTCTCTCTCTCTCTGTCTCTCTGTCTCTCTCTCTCTCTCTCTCTCTCTTCCTCTCTTCGCGCGATCCTCCGGGTCTACCCCGTACGCTCTATAGATGTTCCGTACGGCAAAACTGCACTTTCACTTCGTACAGTTCTACGAGCTTGTACATATCCATTCGTGCATACGGACTTTCCGGTGGTCCGCGTGTGTGCGCGCACATGCCGCGATCGTAGCACCTTCCTGCCGTCTCCTGATGCCCCGCTGTCGCGTCCGGCGGTCTTTGGGTGAAAGGGAATCTGGCCCTTGGCCAAACGAAAGGGCCAAGACGATGTACGATGCACCGGTCATGACGGTAGTCTGACCAAGCAAAACCAACGAACTCGATTTTTGCCAGGTGCGAAAAATTCTTGGTTGTTCAAGATGCAATTCTTGCCTGGTTTGGGGGATGTGGCGATTTGGAGGATGATGGGGAAACTTCATAATGGGAAGTTGCAATTTGATAACAAGCGGCGTTGGCTAGAGTTAATACTTGGATGGGAGACCGCTCGTACGGGCTTGCGGATGGTAGCGCAACGGGAACTTGGTTGAATATGGACGCATGCGGGGGCATAGGTTTTAGGCAGTTTCCCTGTGCCCCCGGGAAAATGCAGAAGTGCATTGGGGAATGAGTGGCTGTGGAGTATGGCGGATGGGTGTAGTGATGGGGGGGGGGGGGGCTAAAAGTGAAAGGGATGGGATCGTAGACCCCCGCAAGGGCATACGAGGGTTATGAGGAAATTATACATGTAGGATTCTTCACTTGCAATCACGTTTTAGTCGATTAATGAAGATTGTTCTGGGAGTAGGATAATTGTAGCGAAAGTTTTGATCGGGGTGATAATATTCTTTTTTAAGGGTTTACACCTGGTTACAGTTTTTGGAAGTATTGATTTTTATTTTCGACGGAGTCGCAAAATGTGGCATTTGAAAAATATTCTCAGAAAATGTCAAGTCCATCCGTTCACAATTGAAGGAGCTTAAGGAGGTACGGTGATGACCATGCTAGTAAACTTAGAGTCTATTTCACGCCGCAATACCGCCACGTTTTAGATATATGTATATGGCCTATTTTTCGAGAAATATTTTTTAAGTATTGAATTTCGAGTTTCCTGTTATTTTTATAATATGGAAACAACCTTAATAATCTACTACTCGACTTCAGTAGTACGCCAATCGTTGACGTTTAGCATCGTCGCATTTTCGGTGGCTGTCATCGGTTCTACGCGCCCGGCTTATTATTTTTTGTAGCCGGTTAACATGGAGAATGAAAATACTGTGGAAGTTTATCAAAAGAGTAACGGGATTGTACCTGAAGTCCAGTTTAGAGACAAATGTAGATTCTGACGGACGAGAATTAGAAAATGAAAAGATAATATTGCGATTGCAAATAAAAAACGTCGCGTTGACGTTAACCTCAATGTCCAATGTCCAATCCGTCCAAAGTCAAAACATATTTCATCGATTGTTATGTTATTTTTCCCTTTCCCAATTTTCACAATATTTGCAGGTATAAAAAGGAACGTTTATTTTACATGACGGTTCTCCCATGCTGAATTTATATATAGATGCGTTGTATAGGTACATGTCGCCAGAAAAATTGAGATGCCTTTGCTGTACGTAAAAGAACTTCAAGTAAATATCGACGAAAGGCCCTTTATAATCCATTAAAAAATGTACGGCTTCGCACAATCATATTTTTAATTCGCGTTGAAAATATCCGATAGACGAATCAAATTTGCGCGGGTATCCGGCGTTGCCACACGTCGAGCAAGATGGCTGCTGTTACGTCACGAGAAGTCTCGCTCTCCGGAAAACTCCGGTTTTTGCGACTTTATTTCTAAATTTATTGCTTATTTCTGCGGTGAGCTTCCGAATTCAAGGCGCCTTATCGATCACAAAGATTCAACAAACGCAACCATCAGTTTTTTTTACGTGTTTCTTGGCTCCAAGTAGCACAAAAAAATCGACATATGAGAGGACAGGCACATTTTGTCGTCTACGTGTGACTAATTCGCCAAATTTAACAATCATTAACTCGGAAAGTGTACGGTAAATCTCGTGGAAACTCCGCATACGCATGGACGAAGGTCTCGACAATGCTATAAAAAAAATCGGGCTTTTATCTTGAACTCGCTCCAATCACCGTACCTCCTTAATGTATTTATATTAGGTGTAGTAAAAAGAAATCCATTATTTTTGCAGCAGATGGCTTTGGTAATCGTATCTCGCGTTGTATAAGTGCGATCGGACTGCGCGTTATAAAAATAAGATTTCGTACTAAAATAAACACCTCAGCCAGTTTTGTGATTGCTCGACTCAATATTGTTTGAGCGCGCGTCAAAGATGGCCACCAGCAAAGTGAAGATACGTCATATTTTACAGTTTTTCTTCGATAAAGGCGAAAACGCAAGCCAGGTGGCTGAAAATCTGAATAGTGTTTATGGTCCTGATACTGTAACAGCCAATTACGCGCAATTTTGCTTTCGTCGATTCCGTACCGGTAATTTTGATGTCAAAGATGCAGCACACTCTGAAAAGCCAATTGTCGAAAATGTCGAGAAAATAATGGAAATCGTCGAGTCCGACCGTCATGTAAGCACTGTTTTGATTGCCCAGCAGCATTGCACAAAAAACCGTTTGGAACCACTTGAGTAAGGCTGGTTACGAAAAGAAGCTCGATGTATGGGTGCCACACGAGTTGACGCAAAAATACCTCATGGACCGAATTTCCATCTGCGAATCGCTGCTGAATCGCAACAAAATCGACCCATTTCTGAAGCGGATGGTGACTGATGATGAAAAGTGGGTCACTCAGGACAACGTCAAGCGAAAACGGTTGTGGTCGAATGACGGTGAGCCGGCGCAAACGGTGGCCAAGCCAGGAATGACGGTCAGGAAGATTTTGCTGTGTGTTTGGTGGGATTGGCAAGGAATCATCTACTATGAGCTGCTCCCCTACGGCCAAACTCTTAATTCGGGCCTGCACTGTCAACAATTGGACCGTCTGAAGGAAGCAATCGCCCAGAAGCGACCAGCTTTGGCCAATAGAAGAGGAATTGTGTTCCATCTGGACAACGCTAGGCCACACACATCGATAGTGACTCGCCAGAAGCTCCGGGAGCTTGGTTGGGAGCATCTTATCCATCCACCTCATAGTCCGGATCTGGCACCAAGTGATTACCACCTGTTCCTGTCTATGGCGAATGATTTTGCTGGTGAAACATTCGCCTCGAGAGAAGCTTGTGAAATTCGACTGTCCCAGTTTTTTGCCAATAGGGACGAGGGTTTCCATGAAAAAGGCACAATGAAATTACCTTCAAAATGGCAACAAGTTATCGATCAACACGGTGCATATTAGACCTAAATCGGATCATTCTAACTATGCTGAATGAAGCCTTCAATTTCATGCGAAAATTATGGATTTCTTTTTACTACACTTTAGATAATAATAATATAATAATATGATAATATCATTAATAATTCCCTCAATTTTGAACGGATCAACAATATTTTTGTGGGCGTTTGTAGGTACCGCGAACCGGCGAACTTTAAACGCCTTTTTCTCCAAATTACTTTCACGATCAGTGATCACGATATCGCAAAATCCACTGGACTGATCAACTTTAAATTTTACCAGCTTCTTTTCCATACCAAAAAGCAATGCTTGAAAGAAGAAATTTATTTTTCGATGCATAGTTTTTTTTTTATCAACGCAAATGGAGCATTTTACACCGAAAATCGATACTTTTACTTCGGGTTGCGGACATGATTTTTTTTATTTCGGATGATTTGTTTCCGAGCAGCAGTGGTCACCGCGAAGGACGATTTTGAAACAGCGGTCTGCACAATCCATATCTACCACATTTTAAACATTCTTCAATACAAAAATTGTAAAAAAATACTTAAAACCATACGCGTTAATGTAAAAAAAAAATCGTTAATACGTGGACACGATTACCCAGAAAAAAATCACGAAGATCCCTCTTTTTTGCAGCCACGATGTACAGGGTGTCTCAAAATAGCCTGACATTTAAATTTATCACTAAAATGAATGATTTATTTGAAAAATAGGAATATTTTTATTTTAATATGAGGTACAAACATGGAGGTTATGTGTGGGACACAATATCCAATAAACAGCCACCTCGTCCCTGTTTGCAAACGTTGACTCTTTTGACGAAATGTTCAATAACATTTTGGCATAATTGCGGACGAATTTAATTGATGGTGCGTCCGATTGCTTCCTTGAGCTCCCGAATCGTATGTGGATCATTGGCATAGACTTTTCCTTTCAGAGAAGCCAAAAGAAGTCCAATGGCGTCAAATCGCATGATCTTGGTGGCCAATTGACATCATCACCCCCAAACGCGACAGGCTGTTGAAATAATCTTAAATTTATTTCGCACGAGAACAACGTTTTCCTTCTGACGCATGATCTTCGAGTCCTCCGCTTCAGGAAACAGTCTCGGCGATCCTTCAATTCGACTGATCGGGGTGCCGAGAACGAAAGGCACCGCTCCACTTCGAGAAACTCGTCGTAAGAAGGAAGTGGTCACAGGGATAGCCACGAGACCGATAAATCAGAAAATCCAGATGGACTATCATAAAAAATCGAAACTTCGACACTTGATAACCCGAAGAATAATGTTTCGCCTGCGCAAAACACCACATTATCCCCAGTCCATAAATCGGTTACCTAAACCCAAACAAACTCAAGTCCTTCCATGTTCAACAAATTCCCTTGACCCGTAAATTCACCTGACGATAATTTATATGTAAATAAAAAACATTTTTCTAAAACAAGTCTTTATTTAATGTATTAAAAAGTAGAAAATATTTTTTTTTACCAAGTCACCGATATGTCACTATAAATAAAAGCTTGGGGCGCTCAACTTTTTAAATATTTAATAAATTTGATCAATTCAGTTTCATTAACCGTATTTAATTTGGCACAATAGTAATTAGAGAAATTATTATCACACGTTTATACTCAGTTCCAGGATTTTTATTTAAGAAATCTAAGGTTGTTTTACAGTAAATTAAATGCAGTTGACATGTTAACGGATTTATGTAAATTAAAGATTATATGTCTAAATTTTAAGCGCCCCAAGCTTTTATTTATAGTCACGGATAGGTGACTTGGTAAAAAAAAAATATTGTCTACCTTTTAGTACATTAAATAAAAACTTCTTAAAAAATTTTTTTTAGATATAAATTATTTTCTATTTTTTAGTCTTTAATTGATTTTACTAGATAGTTGTTACTAGTAGTTTAATAGTTTACGAGTTTCTAGGTTAGGACCATGGGATGTTAGCAAAAAATAACAAGGACTGTAATTGGGATTGAACTTACGACCAATTGCTGCATATAAACCTTCCACATACAAACACAGTCGGCTACGAATTTGTTTGTATGTGTTAGTGAGATTTTATATCGGTGATTAGATGTCGCTAATTTTACATGAAAAGTTGAAAATGTTACGTATATATATATATATTTTTAATTTAAATCATGCATTGTCACCTTTTAGATGCGCGTGTGCAAAATTTCAGAGTTTTGCATCTCACAGAAAGTCAAGTTAAATCAAGGGGCTATACCAGTCTGAACGCTGAAAATTTTGGTGATTTTCGTGATTTTTTTGGAAGAAAAGTACTTAATTAAATGTTTCGGAATATATTTGGCTATATTTGACCTATATTACATAATTTTTTCATAGAAAAATATTGAGACCCAGGCGACTTATACATGATTCCGGCCGATTGAGTAGCTGAAGCCTAAAAAGGAAAAAAATGTCGTTAAACTGGAAGGTATTTCCTGTACAATGACGTAGGATTTTCGAAAAATATAAAAATCTAACAAAATAACGTAATTATCAAAAAAAGTCTGTTTTTTTGCCTATAAAATGGTCGTTTTTTTTTCAATGCCAAATCGTCAATTTCCATCCAATCAAAAATATCCCACGTCATTATAAAGTGAATATATCCATCTCAGTTCGAATTTCAAGTCAATCGGACAATTGCTCTCTGAGTCACAATGTCAGCAAATTTGATAAATCTCATTTCGAGAATTTTTGCAAAAAAAAATATATTTACCATAAAAACTGCTATCAGCTTTATTCTTGCAAGTACAAACTGTCGAAAGGCAAAAAAAATCGATTTTTTGAAAGTGTCCCCCTGCCCCTGAAAGCTTGTAAAAAGAGCTTCACTTCCGCTACGGCGATTCGAAACAGGAAATAGAATCCGTACGATCAGAAGCAACCTTCCTCGGATCGTAAAGATAAAAAATGATATGCCCATCGAAGGCTCTATCCCGAGGGTTATTACATTAATTTTTTTTCGATAAAATACTGTCGTTCGTATCATGGAAGGAAGGTCGGGTACGATGTGTACACGAGTCCTTTGGACAAACGTCCGACGAATTAACGGAGTGAAGTGTAATGGATGGAGGACGAATTCTGTAGCGTGTACACGCGGTAAACGAACGACAACGTCGTTGACGGGGACGCCTGTAATGGATCGTCGTCGTACGCGAGCGCGCGCGCGCGCACATACACGTGAAGCGTTTTCCTCGACAATGGCGAAAAGGGAGGAGAGACGGGACTATCGATAACAAAAACTAAGCCCATTGTTCGGGCGCTTTTCAGAATCGATATTTGCAAATATCGTGCCAATGCGACGAACGGAGTCTCTTCATCTCCTTCTCTCTCTCCCCCACCTCCCTATGTCTCTCTCTCTCTTGCTCCCTCTCATTTTCTCTCTGCATATCAATCGTTCCGACGCATCGCGACACCGCGACGAGGAATACGACGATACGAAGGTAAAGATTGAAAAAATAAAAATAAAATAAATTGCAAAAAGAAGAGGAAGATGCGAACTAGTTATGGAAGAACGCGAGAGCGTGAAACGAGAGCTGCGCAGTCCAATCTCGAGGGAGTACCTCCTACAGGAAGTGCGCGTGTGTATGTGGGAGGGGTGGAGGGTCATTGTCGTCGTCCATGCGAAATATAAAACAGAAGAAAGGAATGAGGTGAGCGAAAACGAGAAAGACAAAGCGCTAAAGATACGCGTACCGTGTGTGCATGTATGCCTGTAGACGTAGCTACATGGACGATGCATGAATGCAAACAGTCCGGGTATTTTTCCGATGTTGGTCGAATAATCGATTTTGTCAACGGTTGTCTGAGGCTCACTCGACACTGTCCCTCCAGCTCGTCCTCTCCCTCTCTCTCTCTCTCTCTCTCTCTCTCTCTCTCTCTCTCTTCTCGCTCTCGTCAGCGAGCTCTCCAACAATTCTTGGCGAATAAAAACGCCAATCACACTTTTTATTTCCTTTTTTCATCCGTGCAGAGATATAGAACGATCGCAGGGCTAATATACACGACCTGCTGCAATATAACCTCGCACGATGTATCTTCACATTAATTATTTCTCCATATATTGACACACTGGGTCATTTTAACCCAGACGAATTTCAAATAAATTGCTCATCTTTCCAACAGTGAACATATTCAATGATTTTTTACGGCCAATTAATTCGATATTTTCTGAACTTTAATAATGTAGACATATTAAAAAAACGTTTAACGTGTATTCCTGATTTTTTCATCAAAAACCGACCGACAGGTCGTTAATGGCAGATGGTTGATCCGGGTACTTATATTTGGCCACGATTTTGAGACACTAGGAAAATATAAGCCGGATAATACTTCATTGCAAGCTTTTATTTAACTTGCTCCGTTCGTATGTCTGTTTTTCCAGTGCGAAACTTGTAATCCATTTTTCAAGCACTTGTCTATATATATATATATATATATATATATATATATATATATATATATATATATATATATATATATATATATATATATATATATATATATATATATATATATACTTCAAAGATATCTACTGAAAAAAAATTGTCACGAAAGCTGCGAGCAGTCAAAAAATATTTAGAGGTCCGCTCAAGCCTCCCAAAAATTCAAATTTTCATTAAAAAATCGATTTCTTTTTTCGTTCACTTCCCACCCATGGATTTTACGCTTTATAATTTTTAAATTAAGCTCGCGAAATCTCTAGCCGGCCAATGAATATTTAGTGGTCACTCAAGAGCTTCGAAATTTCCAATTGTCGCGAATTTGTTTTCTCTTCTCACTCATAAATATAACACTTTGTACAATTTTCAAAACAAATAATCCTTTTTTTCTTTAGAAACGGATTTTTTAATTTACCTCACACTTTTAAGACGATAAGACGGGGAACCTATAATTTTGTTTACGGACAAGAGATTTAAAGATTTATTTTATGAGAACAAAGAATGTAGTTCTAGGGTTACCCAGGTGGGGAATCAAAAGGCTGACTATGGAAACAAACTTGTGCGAGCCTTGTTTCACCGAGCCTGAGTGAGACAGACCTGGGCCAGGTTTCATTGCATCGTTTGGAGCAGCCTGGAACCAAGACTGGCTGCTTAGCCTAAACTCAGGGTTATTTCAAGCTTTATTCAGCCGGTGAATTTTGAGGCTAAAAAATCAAGGCTGAATGTAAGCTTGTTTCAGGTTGTGATAAAATAAAATAAATTCTAAATGATATTTTTTCTGTACTCTTATGAAAAAAAAAAATTAGCAATAAATTTGTCGGGTGCGAAGGCACGAAAAACGAAAGCGAAGGAGGCAGCTCAGAACATTTAAACATATTCTCTTATCGTTATTTATGAGGTACACAAAAAAGTTTTTTTCTCATCACACACAAATTTGGTATATACTCGCTCTCTGGAGTTTGCGTACACTCTGTGTATTACGTGTCCCATAAACAATAAATAAAATAAAGTATTGTGTTTAAAATATTTTTTATATATATTTTATAACAAATAATATAATCAATAATAAATATACATCATAAATAAAATGAATAATTTACAAATTTATTAAATTTACTTCAATGTAGAATATAGAAAACTAAAAACAGGCCTCATATAGCGTCGAGAAGAGTTTGGGATAAGCCTGGTCATAAATGCTCGTGAAGACTTCATTAAGGCTCGTTTTAAACCGTGTTGTTTCGTCGTTTCAGGCTTAGTACAGGCTTTTCTACCAGCCTTTGGTCAAGCCTGTGTGCAAGAGCCTGAAACCGCGTTATCGTTCAGAGGTTCAGCGAGGCCTGAAATCAAGCTGGTGCTCAGCCTGAATTAAAAAATGTGAGCCTTGTTTCAGAGCTTGGCGAGCCCTTTTT